>JANVCC010000030.1:4943531-5147182 GCA_025345505.1 Todiramphus chloris collaris | reverse complement strand
GGAGGAAGAAAGGAGGAAGAAAGGAGGAAGAAAGGAGGAAGAAAGGAAGAATTCAATAGTGCCTTTCAAATAACCCTAAAATAAGCATGAATGAAAAGAAAACCAAAGTAAATATATCTACTTCAGAGACAAGACACTTCCTATGGCATTTCATTATATTATCAGGTTTTTTGAGCATAAGGCATCCCACTTGTCACGTCCAATAGATGAGGATGTGACAGAAGGCCTCCATCAGGTTTGGCAGACAGATCACAATGCAACCTTGCTTGGTATGATAATTAGAAGACACTTGCAATGTAGAAAACTCAGGAAAGAGTTAGATCTATCTATATTTATCCATCTACAAAATTTGGAAAGGAAGGTGGAGGAACAAAGCTAAATATATTTTAAAGACAGAATGAGAGGTAATTCAAATCTCACCAAATAACATGAAAAAATGTTAATTCTGAGCAATTGAGAAACAAGCTGGTTTTGCAGAACTTCTGTAGACAAGTGGTGTGTATGTGGCAGTCCTATTGAATTTACATCATTATAGAGCAGTCACCAATCACTGGTGACAGGATTCACCAAAGACGACAGGAAAAAGAGGAGTCTTTCCAGAAGTATCCAAACCTGACATTTTTTGACAACGCATGAAGCCTGCTCACTTCATTTGGCACATGAACTTATTCTTATCAGGTCTTCACCCAGTCACTGCAAAATACAGAATGGTCACAGATCAGTTTGAACTTCTTTAAGTGACATGTTGTATGTAACACATACTGGAGACATAATTTTGACCACTACTTATTTCTTCTGAAAGTGTTTGGTATAAAAGCATGCTCAGCTGCTCATTTTTCTGTAAGGACATTCAGGTTCTCCACTTTCTTGAGAATAAGCCAAGCTTCATTTACACATATATTCTTCTCACTGAACAATAATCACTATTATGTGTTCAGTAGCTACAGGCCAGCCAGTGGTCAGTCTCTTTTTGGACAGAACAGCAGAAGCCAAAAGATTTTTAAGTTAGCCTGCTCTAACAATCTGTGCAGACTGTTCTTTAATGATGTGTTCTTTATTCAAGAACTGAAGAGAACTGTAGTCTGTAAAAGTAGAAGCAGCAGCTCTTAGTAAGTGATTGGCCTATCTGGTGCTGACAATGCTTTTCCTCTTCTTATCCCACAAGATTAATTTGGACATTTCAAAAACATAAGGAAAACCAGATTGAGCAGATCAAAAGTCCCTTTAACTCAGTCATGTCTCTCTCAGAGGACAGTCTGAATAGCTTGAGGGGAGTTTATAAGGATAAAGCAAGTGATGCTTCCCCAGAATGTAGCCCACCCTCTAAAAATGCGGGCTTAGGAGCAAATAAATCCCTTTCTATTGAAATAACATTAAATTCTTCACTGAATTAACCAACTAACTCACCAACTAACTCACTACAGTACATGGTAAAGCATGACAATACCCTACTGGGGCCCATGTGCCAATAGGAACATGAAGAGATGACTTAGATTGGAAATGTTAATCTGTAGTTACTGCCTTCTAAAATAAATAATATGACTGTAACATGATGAAAAAGTGTGGAAAGATTTATTTTTTTCTGAAGAAAACATTATTTGACTCTTTGGAAAAGGATCCGCATATGTTTTACTGCTGCATTAAAAGGGTAAAACACAGCCAATTCTTAACAAAAATAAACAAAAATAAAGTACTGCAGTTCCAGTGTCAAGACTGGAAAGCTCAGAACGTAGAGTTCAACATCCCTTCCACTTACTTGTTCTCACCTGTGGAGAACCTTGTACAATTCAAGTTCTCTGGTAAAGTAGGATACATTAATACTTACTGATTGATTACAACAGATCCATGCCACAGAGATAAAGGAATGTACCTATTTTACACATTTTTAGAAAAGGTGTGAGTTAGGGATGGTTATGCTTCACTCAGTGTCTCTCCATAATGATGAATTTGTTGTTTAAAATTATCAGTCCATTTTGTTTACAAGAATATACATGTTCCGAAACACTGAATTCTGTCATTAGCCTGTTTGTCATTTTTATTTCTACTACAGCGATTTTTCCATTTGAAAATAAAACCTCACTATTTGTACCTCAATTTATAATCAAACAATTTATAATTCATTGAGATAGAAATATGTCTAACAGTGTGAAGATACTACTTGTTTATCAGCGTTGGTTATTTTCAATTCTTAAAAAAGGTCTCTGATAAGTAAAAAACTTGAGAATTCAGTTGTGTCTGCTGTAAAACTTCTAACTTGGGCCACTATTATTCTTCGTACAACTTTTGGCATTGATAAGGCTGCTGGGGGAGCACACCTGAGAATCTAATCTAACCTGCCTTCATGATAGCATACAATATTTGCTACTTTTCAAAGGAATTTATATTCACTTCAGTAAATTCCCACTGATAATAAACTTAGATTTATTTCATGTCTCTATTATATGTCACATTACTCATAATTTAGAAGGTTAAGACATTATCATATTTACTCCAAAGGATGGATTGCAAAAATGCACAGGGTTCTAGACAGAAAGGCACTGCCAGGGAAAAAAAAAGATTTCAGATTCCCCAATTTCAGATACATCTGAAAACTGATACAGCAGCTGTATATGAAATGTAGTTGCCTAAACATCATATATGGGAAGGGAGGATTAAAAAGCAGCCACCCCAACACATTGCATCCAGGGTATTTTCCAAAGTAATGACTTCTAGGAAGGACTTACAGTGAAACATGTAAATGATTAAAGGTTTAGAAAATGGCTTTAGGTTTGAATTAAACATGAAGTAAATGACCACCATGTTCAGATACTTCATTAAAAAAAAAAAAAACCCCAACTTCTGAGTATATCAAAACTAAAATCAATGGCAAGGCTCAAACCACTTTGATTATCTGAAAGAACAATGACTCAAAGGTATATATGCAGATATGTTTCAACCACCACACTGATTTTTCATTGATATAAAGGACAATTTCTTGCTAGAATCTTCACAAAACTCTAGTCTCATAAAGCTAACTTCAGGTATCCAAATACTTTCACAAAGACATTCATGACTTATGGCTCCCAGCTCAATTAAGGAGTAACGTTATACTAAATCATCAGCACATGGATACTTTTATACGAGAGCACCAGAGATCTAATGAAGTATAAGAACAATAATTCAAGAGTGAATCTGCACAGTCTGGTTACACCTGATATGTCCGAAGTTCTATCTCTAAAGTTCATGTGACAGCCATTTTAACTACTGAATATATTTAATTTGTCAACAGATTAGCTATTTTCCCTGGATATAATTTACAGCTATTATTTAACTTGCAAGTAATATCTGGAAATGTATGTAAGCTGTAATTTTTTTTTTTATAAAGTTTTCCTTGTTTTGCACAGACATTTTAACAGATATACTCTGTACATATTTCTGGTTTTAAATGTCTGTGGTGGCTAATCTATCAAATTCAAGACAATCTGTTGAACAGCCTTCTTGCATGTCCTCCTGATTAAATGGCATCCTACAACTTGCTGAGTAGTAGAAGATATGGCTTAACACAATTTGGCTGTGCTTATTCCTAGGCATGATTCCATAAGTTGTTAAGAACCAAAAAATGCATTAAATTTCATAAGAATTTCCTTTCTTTAGAAGAGCACAGTCTAAACTTGTGATCCATGGCTGAGTTTTTTTCCTGAGCCATATTTCATTATAAGTTGATCTGTTTAAAGCATTTAGCTCCCTGCAGTGGATATTAGTAGAGACAGAGTGGGGTTTGTGTTTTATTTTGTTTGTTTGGGTTTTATATTCACTAATTCTGGTCATCCAGTCACAATGAGCAGGATCATCAAGGCATGTACAAATACTCTCATGTAAGTTTGGAAAGCAGTCTCTTCACTTGAGAAACATTTTTCATTATTAAATAGAAGTGTGGAAATCCCTTTGGTACCTTGATGCAATGCTGAAAAACATGTGTCCTCCCATTTCATCTTTCCTCTGTGTAGTACTTCAGGTTGACTTTTAAAAGTTAATTCCTCTCCAAAGTTACAAGATCTTTCTAATCTTCATTTGTCTTTTAACTGGAAATGAGGCTTGACTTGAAGGGTTTGTATGTTGAGTTATTCTAACTGTTTCAATATGAAACCAAGAATTAATCATAACAATCAGTTGTGATGCCTTGGCCAAAGGGTAAGGGCAGCATGAACTGAGGGTGCTATGCAATAGTCTTTGTGTAAAACACTTTGTTTGTGTCAGAAATGTTCAATAAAATAATGACTTAGAGCAGCAAACAGGTAGAATCTGAAAGAATTGTATGCGTAACTGACCAAGCCACTTTTTAAACTTTCATCCTGTTTGTTTTACTAGCTCTTCTCTCTTAAGTGCCTTAAGATAAATCAGGTAGGCTTGATATTTTCTGAAACGAAACACATCAGAGGAAGTCTCACAATTCTACTGCATGCCAAAGAGATCTTCTAGAGGGCTTTGTAACTACATGTATCTTTCTCCAACTTAAATCATTAATCATATACTTGGATATGGAGACTTTACTGATGGGTGCTATTTTGTCTGTTAAAATCAAGCTGATGTATGTATCATATGATATGCATGTATCCTGTGTATTCCATTATTCATTTGACTTATTCCTGCATATTTTTGAATAAGTTGCCGAGAAGAGATAATAGAGTACTTATAATTTCTTGTCATTCAACTTAAACTGGTCTTCACAAAAAATCATAACTTGAAAGTGGCTAAAAGAGGAGCACAAATGCCTTTTTCTACCTCACATATGAAAAAGACAGAAAGTATTTCCCAGGAAGTAATAAAAAGAAGTCACTTCTGAAGCCATGCAAATTGCCAAAACCACGACTGGAAACAGCAGTAAAGATTTCTTCTCATGCTGCTTTTTTGCCTACTGTAACCTTTCCTTGTGAACCTGCACATACCCACTGTGTGGAGGTGAGGATTCAAGTTCGTACTGGTGGATCATAGTTGCTGAAAACTTCATACCAAAGCTGTTCAGGATTTTGATATATTGTGAACTCACATAATTCCACTGGTTTTAATAATTCTGGCAGTTTACATGGGTAATGAAGTTGTCTACAGCTTTTTAATATCACACGGCTTGCCCTATAAAAAAATCAAAATAGTAATTTCACCAGCAGATGGACCCAGAACTCCAAAATACTTTTGTTCTGATCCTTTCTTTCAGTATCACAAATTCTAGGGAAGGATTATTTATGATAGGAAAGATAGTTTCTTTCTCACAAACATTTAAGTTGGGATATTAATGTAATGTCCTGGCTATGTTCATACTTCGTGTATCATTATATGTCCTTCCTCCCGTTTAGTCTTTATTCTATATAACAATGAGCGAACTCAAAGCCTGTTTTCTGCAAAGGCTCAAAACATCCTGGTACACAAAGAACAGACAGAAGACCACTTGCTTTTTCCTTCTTTTTTTAAGAGCTGAATTCCAGACTTGTTTCTCCTCCCTCTTTAAAATGAGAAATAATTCACTGATCTTCATTTGTAACACTCCGTATTATGATCTACAGCTACTCATCATAGACCAGAAATTGTGTCTTCAGTCTATCTTGTAAAATCAGCTCTAGAATTTTCATAACTAGCTATAGGAGGACTGCAGCAGAGTAGGAATCCTCTGGCAACACCAAACTAGTTCTAGGCCCAGCACCAACTAGGGGAAAACAAAACACAGACAGGATTTCCTGAGCACCAGTGTCCCCAGGCTGCTCCACAAGCAAGCTAGTACTACTGGCAACTGACATGCATCACAGTATTTGAACAGCTGTAAGCTGGGGGAAACAAACCAGTTCAAAGAAAAAACATTTTAGGAGAATGAAAAAACTGTATTTGGACTTCCCATTCAAATAACCCTACTTCAATAAGCCAGTTTATTATCATCCTCCATGGTTAGGTATATCACATTATAATATATTTGTATAAGTTTATAGTAAACTTATGAGGAGATTGTGCATGGATTGATGCAGTAATTCAAATATGTGTATTTAGAAGGCTAAATCCACTGGGGAGGCAACACACACTGGGCAACAGAGTTAACAGAAGCTGATTCAAGAAAACCTGAGATAACATCTGATAAACCTGGGAGCAACAAGTAGAGCCAAGTGCAGGACAAACTACTCAGAAAATCAACTGTACAAATGTACAACTGGGGTCACAACAGATTATGTTATTCTGAGCTTTTGTGATTTCCAAAGAAAGATTTACCAGTTACAGTCATTGGATGAAGAAGACTAGAGGGGGATGACATAACAGTAAAAAATATGGAAAGCTTCCTCAAGAGCAAAGATAAGGCTGCTTCCCACAGAGACAATGAATAAGACTAAAGTGTAAACATAGGATGATATTAGAAAAAAAGCTTTCCTGTAAAAAAAAAAAAAGATAATGAAGAGACTGCGGAGTGCTCCAGGTCTTTAAGAACAAGTTAGACATCCATGAGATAATGCAGTAGAGTTAAAACTAGGAAACCTGCCTCAGAATGAGGAGATAGACCGAGTGGACTCTTCAGGTCTTCTCCAGAATTGAGACTAATTTCCATCATTGTCACTGCTAGTATTTTCACGTTCCTGTTTTTTAAGAAAATGTTTATTCAGAGGACAAATAAATGAGACCTATAAATAGTTCTGCAATCTTTACACAGTTTGTGCAAATTCCATTATTTTAAGCTTAATATAATGATCATATAAAAAGTCTGAGATCAGAATGAAAAAAATACAGAATTGGATTTCTGGAACAGAGACAAAGGTATTTCTTCATCTTAGTCACAAACAGAATAATATATTGCAGGAAAAAAAAAACCTCGACTGTAACCAACTCAGAATGCAGCTCTGTCCTCCTCCCATTTACTTCAATATATCTAAATATCTAACATATCTAAAACCCCAGTATTACATAAAATCACTAAGATTTTTAAAAACTACTGTTTTGATGCTGCCTTTTGATGCTGCTACAAAGGTCTGTCTACACATTGTGCACTGATAAACTGGAATTATGTCAGACACAACACTTGCTTTGCAGTGGAAGACAGGAACACATTCCTAGTTTCAACCCTTTGTGGCTATAGCTTCCCACACAGCTAGATGGGGATAGGACTGGCTCTTGTCTCAGCTCACGTTGCTGATAGACATCACATGTGTGTGATTCTGAAAAATATTTCTCAGTCAGTGCATCAACAACAGAAACATAATTGGATGTCATTTCAAAGCCATATCTAGCTGCTGGCCAGCACACTAGCAGCCTCTGTCTTCCCCATTAGGAGCTTTAACCACAAAAGAGTTATCTAGAAATTTGCTCGGGATTCACCTGGCACAGTTAGCTCATTTCCCAACCTGAGCTCTAAAAGCTTTCGTTCTCTCAGACAACCCAGAAGATTTTATACTTCCTCTGCCTTTAGCATTTGGCAAGAGACTGAAGAGTGGCTGCTTCAGTCCAGACTCCCATCTATTCTTACAGTGCTGTGGATTATACTGGAGAGCATCAGAACATTGCTTCTAGTACCTTTTTTATTAGCCTAGTTTTTGGGAGCTGATTTATGCAGTCACTCATTCTGTACAGGCATTTGTGACTCTTTCTAAACCTCAACCACTTTCAAACCCACTGGTAGATTTCACAAATTTCATGGCAAAGTAAAAGATTCAAATATAATTAAGTTGCTTCCAGTTTAATAAAAAATGGATGTTTGAGAACAGAATGAGTACTTTGAATATTGACAAATTTAACCATAACTTTTGCTTCACTAGGCAATTTTTGCAGTCATAGTAACCTAATATGCTATTGTCAAATTAATCTGGAGTCAATAGCTCCATAGCTCAAGGTGCAGCCAGTTCTTCATCTCCCTGAACTGATACAATCACTACTGATTTATTTAATTTTCTTATTGAGTAAAATCAGGCTATCACTTTTGATGCTTTTTAAAAATTTCTTTTAAATTTAATACAAAGATAATTTAGGCTCTGTGCTACACTGCTAAAGGAGCCTTATAATGGTGTAACCTCAAGGAAAGGACAAGGCTATCCTGTAGAATTCTGCTGCATCTACTGTACTCCTATGCTATTTTACCTTCCAAAACATGTCTTTGTTCTAAACACCTTCATAGATAAAGAAAAGCAGGTGTGAGTAGGTCAGAATAAGAATTAATCACAAAACTCCAAATTATTAGATAGGTTTTATTTGGAAGATGCCATCTTGATTTATATCACAAAGATCCAAAAACAAATCCATAAAGATTTGTATTTATCATCACGTTACTTAATCTTTCTAGGAAATAATTTGTTTAATTCCATAGGTTTTGGGGGTTGGGGATTTTTTTTTTTTGTTGTTGTTTCTTTAATTGGTAAAAATTTGGCAAAGGAATAAAAAAAGGTCACTGGTGTGACCTGTGTGTGTTCTGTCTGCTTTGCACAGCCCTGCTGTGTGACTATATCATTTTAACTTGAAAGGAGTCTGTCTGGAAAAAGAGTGATATCATTTTAACTTGAAAGGAGTCTGTCTGGAAAAAGAGTGATATACAACTTCTGGAATAATTCTACAACAGTGAAAAAGCAAGCAAGCAAGCAAAATCTAAACCAGAAAATGCCAATGAAAACATAATCTCTAGCAAAGCTGGAGAATAAATTGTATTAAACCACATATAAGACATTGAAAAGTGGATAAACCACAAGTCCTCCATAAACCACAGTTCCATACAAATTAACAGAATAAATAGTAGCATAAATGGTGATAATTACATTATTTTAGATACTCTTCTTTCTACATCTGTATAGAATACACAGCCTATACTCAAATTCTGAGTAAATACAAGCAAAGTGAATTTAATAGGTCTATTAAATGTGTACTGCTAATGCATCTTTATGTAACTTAGAATAGCAGTACCACTTCTACAGAAATAAGGATAAATATAATGTGTCCTAAGAAATGGCAATAACTGATTTTAACAGTCATGTAGAAAGAGAATATTTGTTTAGATCAATATCCAATTAAGAGTCTAGCTATTCAGTGTCTACTCTTTGGTTTCCCTTCAAATTATGAAAGCAAAAGCTATTAGTAAATCTTATTAGTTTCATGCTGGTCTCTTGAGATTTTTTCCACCTGACTACTTTGTGTCCCTTAAAAGATAATTTTAAACACAGTGTGGTATCGATTGTTTCAAGTTGCTAATGTGAACTGATCAAACATAGCAAAAGAAAATTTTACTGTATACATAGTCAAACTGAGGATAAGATCTGTCAACATTAGAGGTTAATAATTTCCACATTACTAAAAAAAAATTAACATCTAATCAGTAACTCAAGAAGAGAATGGAGCCTTACTTAGATTTGCAATCATATGAACTCGGGGTAACATTATAGTGAATTCGCTGCAGAAACATTAGGAAAGTATGAATTGCAAAAACTGTGAAGTCTGCAGGTATATTACTGTGAGGGAAGGAAATAACTCCTTTTTCTGTCTTTTCCTGCATTTTTTGTGTTCCTTCTGCCTAAATGAATAATAGCAATGCAAAACCATACATGCTGATTTCTTTTATGCGCCAAATACAAGACAAGAAGTGAGACGAGAATTAGGTTTCTCTACTGAAATACTGGAATATACTGAAATATTGGATTATACTGAAAGGGTTATAACCCTTCCTAAATACTGCACGTATTATTTTATGGAAAGGTACTGTAAGTTGCAATGTGGAATGAAAATGATGCAATCTTCCCTTTCCAGAAAAGGAGCTGAGATCATAGAATGGCTCCCTATCTTCCCCTTCACAAAATCATAGAATTGTCAGGTGGGAAGAGACCTTAAAGATCATCTAATTCCAACATCCCTGCCATGGGCAGGCACAATTTTTTGACTTATCGATTGCTGTAACTTTGTTGGTCTCACATTTCATCTCCAGTTTTCCATTTTTCACCAAAATCAGTAAGACCCTTACCATTGATATCTGGCACTGTTTTCTGAAAGAATGATTGCACTATGGCCAGGCAAACAGAGTTCTTGCAGAAAATTCCTCTAGTGTGAATGTAAGTCCTTGCTTATGAGTTTTTAAGGCATAGCTTCTTTTTCTCTTCAATCCTCCAACATCAATCTTGTTAACAGGAAAATAGAAGTCCTCCGAGGCATCAATATTATACCCACAGTTAGTTTGAACATTTCACTTCAGGTATTCAAAACTAAGCACCACAACCAATTCCTCCTTTTCATTCAGTTTTTATTCTATTGTGCCTAGATGGGAGATGGACCATGGCTGGCTCATTCCCCCAGAGGGATGAAAACTGACTATGTCTCTTCTGCCTTCCTTCGGCTAATAAATGTCAATTGACATAAGTGGCCTAGTGCTGTCTGCTAATTAGACTATCACTTACACAGTTCAACTAGATCAGTGTGACAGCATGAATGTAGCCGAAAAGAAGCCAAGAATACTGTAAAATGATAAAAAGCTGGTTTTCCTACTTTATATATATATATATGCAGTTATAATACAAAAACAAGGGGACGGAATTATTTTCTTTTCACAATCAAACTTCCAGCACATACCATCATGTCTCCCTAGTAATAATTGTTTTGATGAATGATATGAACAGCACATCATTTAGTTTCATAACTCCTCCTGATTGTCAGCCCCTTGACATCAGACAACATTCACTATGGCAACACTATTACATACTCATGCAGTCTCTGCAGTAGTAAGAATTTAAAAAAACCCAAAAAACAAAACAAAAACCAACCAAAAATGTGTTAATAACAAGAACTAGAAGATAGAAAATAACTATGATGATACAGAACTAACAGCCTTAGTAGAACTAATGAGAAAAAATTGCCTTAATTTCTTTATATACTGATAAAATTGTTTGTCTGCAATCGTCTATGATTTTGAGAAATGAACATTTTAATTGTTTTTAATTTAATTTCACAGTTTCTTTTGCTGAGTTTAATTCAAAGTGTACCAAAGGAACAGGAAAGCCATCACTGACTCTTAGAGGTTTGAGATCAAATACTAATTTTATAGACTGTGGGAGAACAAAATTTATGTCACTATCAAATGCAATCTTGTTCTCACTTCAGTAACATACTAATGTCAACACAACTATTTGGGCTCAATTAGAAAAAAAAGGTATAGGTCTTATCTTTGCAGAACCATTACAAGTTGTATTATGTTATACCACTCTGCTTTGAAGTTTCCATGGCACATGAAAGACACGTCTTCTGGTTACAAAATCTCCAAGCTATGAGAAATTATATGTTTTGTGTGATCCCTTTGTTTATCCCACACACAGTTTGTTTTTCTTTACGCTGTCTTTCATGGGCAGTGTCACAGGATTGTCAGCGGAAACCACCTCTGTAAAAGCTCTTTTCCTGCACTTTAGCTGTAATGAAATTAAAGGAGAATGCAGGGCCTACTGTAGCACTCAGCATACCCACAATCAGGATATCAAATGATTTTAAATTATTTTCTTAAGTGTACAGCAGGAACTTCCACTCTCACAAAATTGAACTCCATCTAAGTGAAGAAAATAATTATTTTCAACAGTTGCTGCTGTTCACACTTGAAGGATGTTTATTACAAAGGAGGGTGAAGTGTACGAGTGAAGGGAAATAACTAATGTGATATAAAAGCAAAACTAGCATGGTGACCTAATTTTGTTGTTCTGTTGAATGAAGTTATGTCTCCTCTTGCCTTGAGAGGCTGTGAATATCATTACTTACAGTACCAAACATATTATGCACTTACCTTCACTGACAGATCAAAGCACTGAGGTAATCCAGAGACAACAGGATTTAGCTGTAGTGACAGCTGTACACAATGAAGCCCTGTGAAGAGGTCACTGCATATAAAGTGTAAGAAAATAATGGAAAATATTGCTGCAGGTATAGTGGAAGACATGGAAATTATCACAGATATTAAGCCAGAGGCAGAAAGACTCACTCTTGTAGGAGCTCTACCTGGTGACTACTAAGTCCCACCAACTCTCCTGACCTTTAGCACTCAAGAGACTAAATGAAGAGGCTAAATTGCTTAGGGGATACAAGGGAACACAATGATAGGGGTCAATAATCTAATCTCTCAACTAGCTGTATTAAGAGAGGCTAATGGGCAAAATAATAGATTCTTTTTGAAAACAGATTCCTTTGATCACTCAGTTGGCCACGTACATGCAGCATTAACACATAGCTATCATAACTTTCCAACAGGTATCTATGTAACCTTCAGACATTCTTACCTGTAAAGACTTTTAGGATCAGGAAATTCAGACAACCTTGTTTCTGCAGTTTAGCCAGTCTTGAGCCATTCACAGATATGAACTTAATCTTTGCTAGAGAAAAGACGTTTTTAAAATGAGGTGGGAACAGAATAAGATTATAAAAGAATAAAGTTTTTTTTTATGGCAAGCCCAGAGTTTTTGACACTACACTTTGTGGACATTGAGGTATTTGTTACTCAATAACCTTTTGTGCACTTCCTAGTGTAAAGGACATAAAATATCAACCAATGCAACTTTTTTTTTTTTTCTTTTTTTTTATCTCACATGACTGCATCTGTCACAAAGGCTAACTTACTGATTAATGGACTCCAAAAATATCCTGTGAAATTGTGTTCAACTTATTGATCTTTTTCTGACATTTAAATTTTTTTTTTAGTTTTACATCTTCTACATACACTTGCTGCCTGCAGAACCTGAGAATACATGTACTATTGTGTTTAAACACTGATAATTAAAGTGGTATCTCTAGTTACTTCAGGATTTAAAATAACATTTTAGCTAATGTTGTACCAGCAGATGCAGGACTACCTTCTGCATCATTCAGCATGCTTGCAGCAAAAGCTGTCAGGGGATCCAGTTGTGGTAGAAATGACAGATTGACTCAAGAGATATGATGCCTACCTTAAAATTAATATATATGAAGAAAATTGATTCATTTGTCATTATTTGCTTGAATTTGCATTCAGTCTCTCAAATCACTGTATTACCTGCTCAAACATAACAAGACTATAATTGCATAACCCAAATTTAAATCAGAGTAATAGATATTAGAAAGCAAATGCGTATTCTAACTTTCAATCAAAACCTTGTTCTCTTAAATTAAATTAGAGACTGGTTAAAAATGATTTGGACACATTTGTATATGCAGATATTTATGGAAACTTCTTTCTTTTAAGAAAAACTAAGGGGTTTGTGTCTGAAGCTTTCCAAATTGTTTAGCAACTGTTCAGAGCTAGTTACAGAACAAATCAACAATATGAAGTGTATTTAACTGTAGGTAAGAAATGGCATCTGCCATTTGAAAAGTAATCAAGTCTATTCATTATTTTCAGTCTGCTTATTTGTATTTAGAATGGCACATATAAATTACAAAGTCTGTAGCAAGTTTACAGTATAAATAAAGCCCCCAGAAAAGTTCTTTTGTTTCTAAAGATGAAATTTTAACCTATATTTCTGGGATACTACAGAAAACAAATATACCAAAATTTGTACAGACAGTTCAACAGATGACATATTATTTTGCATTAAATGACAGTGCTTAAGCAAATAACAATAAAGCTCAAGTTGTCTATGTCACCTTTCAAAAGGATAACACATATAAGCTCCTCAAAAATAGATGTCTTTGTGTTCTGTTTTATTCCACATCAAATGTAAGAAAAGTTATTTTACTTTGCCGTGTAGCAAAGATGAAGTAGTTGGCACTATTTGTCATGGTTTAAAGATACACAAAGTTGTTAACATAGCTCAGCTAAGGCTTTGTGACTTGTCATCAACTTCATCTTCAAAGTAACCTTAAAGAAATGGAGGTCAGCTAGTCTATGTTTTACAGAGATGAGGTACAATTTACAGTTCCAAGATTTTGGAGCCACTTCATTTAGCACTTCTCTGACAATTCTGAGAGAACAAACTGAATACCAACCAAGAAATTTCAGTTGTATGTATTTGAAGAGCAAATGTCGTGCTCAGATTTTTGTTAACTATAGGTGTAATTTTTACCTTGCCAAGATCTAGCTCAACCTTCAAACTGTGGATTTACCCACATTCAGCACATTTTTGGTTGTACTTAAATATGCCATAACTCTGACTTGGGTTTGGACTCAGAGTCATTTCAAAAGAAGACTGGCAGCAAGTAGTTTTGACATGCATACACAATTAGTATAAACTCACTATGATTACCTATATTAAAATTTTACTACTTATATAATAAAACAAGGACATTTCTGAAATACATTGGTCTTTCATGTCCAACAACAGCCATCAATACAATTGATACAAAGTAATTTCAAATTACTTTGAAGATACAAAATCCTGTCTGAAAACTCATAAATCAAGGCTTTTTCAAAGATAAGGACTGGGGCCTCAGCTTCTCTCTTTTTGACAGAACAATGCTTTCTGAGACCTTTCATGAGTTTGGCTTTCCTTAAACGCTAAAGAAAGGTCTTCCTGCTCTTTTGAGCCCTGAATTATAACAGATGACCCACAAGAAGTGAACTCTGTCAACTAATGATTGCCAGGTGGACAGGATTGAACCAAGACTAATGATATTAGACAACAATTGCCAGATAAATGCTCAGTGAGTAAAGATAAACAATGCCAGCTCGAAATGGTGACATGATGAAAGGCAAACAATAATAAGCAATGTCAAACAGAGATTGCAAAAAAGATTAGGATGGGCAGCATTCTATTGTTCAGCCAATTTAAGTAAATGAAGATAAATGACGCTTGACACTGATTAGTGAGCAAATGGACAAAACATGAGTAAGATGTTGACTAGGCAAGGTGAGTAAAAAAAATGAATATTTTCGTCTTCTTTTTATGTAACGTACAATAGAGCATGATTATACACTACAATATAGCTTTTCTCCATATATTTGTTCTGTAATTCTGGGACTATACAACCCAACATGGTATACATTCTTCTACAAATAAATCATTTTCAATTTCACCCAAATGGCCTCTGCTTTCAAGACATTTTGTTCTCATTCCCTACCCCTGAAGACTTGTAATTCCAGGTCATAAACAAACCCAAAAAATCTGTTGTGCCCTTATGGATTCTGTGGGTTGACTTTTCTTTCCAGCTAGAGGAGTTAGTCAGTACTTTCAATGAACAATCTTCAGAAAAAGGACCTGTAAAAACTAAGAAATGTAGCTATGACAGCAATGGCTGTGGAATACAAACAAACAGCAGCTTATGTAACTGATTCTCTGCTAGTGATGTTCTACGAAATGTTGCCCAAGAAAAGCACACCAAGTTGAGCTTTTTGTGACAGAAAGGGAATCCTGGCAAGGCTCCTCACTGGACTGTTTTGTATATGACAGATTACAAGTGAACAATTCATTAAATGCATGCTTGCTTTGACACACATTAACTCATTCACCCTTGCATATCAGATTTGAGAAAGATGATTTCATAGCTTTGTGGAGCATTACACAGCAGTGCTAGGGAGCTTGGGATGATCTTAAGAAAACTCATCAAATCTCACAATCACAAACTAGGTAACTGGTGATCAAATGGAAATTACAACTCCAAAGTAGCAAGCCCTGCACTAGCTGGATAACTCCATTGCCCTGAATCCTGAGTAGAGAAGTGTACAAAGTATAAGGAGTCCTAGATACTTCAAAGTTCCATGATTAGTCCATGAAGGACAACAGGGGTAGCAGTATCAGTAATACAGATGAGAGGCTAATTTCACTATATATACACAGGCCTACAATGATGTGACACTCTTGAAACAGTCACAACTAATTTCAGTAAGAAATCATTGAAATAAACATTCACTAAAAAAAGCTAAAGCCAGAGAGATAACACTGAGCTGTTGGGATGAGAAGGGACCAGAAGTGCAGCACTCTCCCATCTTAACTTCACTGCTCAATGCCACACTACTATTGAGAGTCAATGAGAGGAAAGAAGTGATTCAAGTAATTCTTTCCATCAAGAAGACTGAGAGAGCATTTCTCAGAAAAGAGAAGAGAGGACCTTTGTTTAAGCTAAGATTTACTTGACACCGTCTTACAAACACTAGTATTAATTTAAAGTATGCAAAAACTTTTGTACCACTCCTTGTCTGGTCTTCTGAATGGCATTTATCAGACAAATCAGCAAGCAGAGATAGGGAAAGATGCCATAAAAAAGTCTGTCTGTGTGAGAAGTGCTGAGAAACCAATTCCTACTTTCCCCACCCTCTAAATATAGATGTGCTTGAAAATATTCAGAAACAATGCAAAAGCTAAATTCCTTTTCCACAGCTGTAATACCATGGTAGGTTTTGTACTTCTTGTATTTTGTCATGCTAATGAGGTTCCAGTGGATAAAGAATTACTTATGTGTCTTTCAGGTAGCAGGTCCAGAACAGTAAAAAAGAAATACAGGCTTGTATAGCACCATAATTCTGTTAGAGTTATCATAAATGCCTGAAGATGACATTTGGACAAATAATTATTTAAATGATAAATAAAACAATATCAAAATTCAGACTAAAACACAAAATCAACGTTTTACAAAGTAGGAGCTGAGGTTCAATGAGGTTGATGGCATGATTCTTCTCAGGTATCTAAGCTATAGGCACCTACATCTAAACCAGTCATCCTAGCTCTGTGTTATAGCCAGCAAAAGGAAATAAGCATGTCAGAGAGGAACTCATTTCACACTGAAGAGCCCTCTCTGTTAGTCAACAGTTTAGATGTAGATGTCTAACTAGTAAATGTCTAGTGAGACATATTTTCCATAAGGCCTTTGTCACTCAAGTATTGCAATTCTCAGCTTAACCTTTACAAAAACCTTAGTAAGAAGAAACCACACAGTAAGTTATTGCTCACATTTTCAACAGTTTGAACAAGGAGTTCACACTGCCCAGCTGGCTGAGCAGAGTCTCTGCACCTGTTGGCAGACAGTTCAGTGAAAGGGCTCATCTATAGAGCATCAAATACTATTCCTAGTGAGAAGTTTATAAAAAGCATCTTAAATGCCAAGTGAAAGCTCTTTTCTGTGAGTGGACAACTAACAGTGTTCTTTAAAATTCATCATTCATTCAATCAATTCAAATTTGATAGTTTGAGACATGAAAGGAATTCTAGGTTTCGTGCTGGCCACCATGATGGCCTTTGAGAGTTTCTAATCTGTCTTTAGTGTCCTAACTTCACAAAAGAGAGTTACTCTGCAGAATGTGCTGTTAAATACCCACACTTCAGGAAAAAGAAATTGCAGCATTTAGAAAGTAAAAAATTCCCTTAATTCCAATGCAGCTCAAATCTTTCATGCTCACATGTATTCCTGTGAGCATATTTCAGAGTGAGTGGCCCTTCCTTTTCTGCTTCTTTACACAATATTTGTGGGTAGTCTCTTAAGAATGCTCAAATGAATCATGCTGAAATGCTCATTAATATATATTTTCTTCTTGATTATTTATGGTGCAAGCCTCTCTTTACTGAGATATTGCAATTATATGGATCCAGTCCACAAATTGTAGCTTTATATTTCATTACATTTTCCTCTAAATGTGCCCCACATCTAAGGGGGTAAAGATGCCAGTATGAATATGATAGCTGATGTTTGGTTGATGCAAGACATCCTTAATTCTGTAAACTGAAATATTCTTTGTGAATCTAAATTAGCAAAGAATCTTCACCTCATGAAAGCTACAATTCATTTCTTCACTGGAGCAAAATAATCAGATGATACAATACCATGCTTATCACAGGTCAGGTTAAATTAAAGTGTCATGTTACTCTTCCGTTTGTTTTAGTGTCTGTCCTTACAGGTGCCAAATGGTTACTGTAACTTGGTCTGCTCTCTTGTGCTACTGACTCAAGATAGTTACTTAAATACAACTCCATCCACATTATGTACATATATATAATTTCTAAGGATTAGAAATCAGCACACCTTAAAGTTTGGAGTCAGATCTTTAGCTGTGTCTTCAATCAAATTGACGTTAGCATCACCTACAGACAGGATGCTGTGTGGTGACTTTAATACCTTTTCTTCTGGTGCTTAGACTAAAATAAGATAGTTTCTTTCCACTGTGTATTGAAAAAGAAAATCAGTGTGGAACTTAATCATCTATTTCTTCATAACCTTTGATAACAAACTGAAATGTACTTCAGTGATGTGCTACTATAACTGCGTGCAGAAGCATTAATGATGGGGGGAATTAAGAGTGGCTTTTAGAAATAAGGAACTTGAAAAAATCATTTAAAGCATAGCAAGTGTAATTGGTACAAGTTTACAGACTTATTTTACAAAGTGTGCTGAGATACCCATTACAGCTTGCTAAAGTAGTATTTTCCAAAGGAACATTGTACCTCATTCTGGAATATTCTTTAATTAATTTGAATGGGGAAGCACTGCAAAAATAAAAAACAAAAAACATGTTATGCAACATTTAGTTCCACCGAGCCATACAGCAGCTTAATTTTTACCAGTTTCTCAATGTTCCCATTGTGTTTAATTCTGTTACTTGCATTACATTGCAGATGTCTCTGTCTTTTCCCCACAGTTAAGACTGTTCTCTAATACAGTGTAATGGCTACAACACAAGCCCCCAGATCTAAGACAATTCACTTGTTATGAGAGGTTAATAATTTTTTTTTTCCACATTTCTATGGAACATTTACTTTCAAACACATAGACTGAGGTGTTAATTCCAAACAGTCCTTTGAACAGCTAGTAAGAAAATGGAAAGTAAGACCTAATTTCAGAAAAAAAGTGTACAACTGAATTGTCTGCAGATGACTTTGAAATTCTCCTCATAGACACATGACAACATGTGACAAAATGGAACCTCATTGCTTTGTCTAAACACAAAAGCACAAGCAGTCAACCATTCAAGGTTTGGAAGAAAAATGTACAGATCAGGTCTGTGTTGCATCTCTTCCTGGTTGGTGGTTTCTGACCAGCCTTTCTGTAAAGAGCACTTAAGTCCACCAGCACACAACTGTACCTCCACTCTAGAGTAAGGATGTGTCTTTTTACCAAGTCACCCTGCTCTGAGAGTTCTAGATAGTGCTGAAATACCAGTAATGACAAAAATTCTTTTGCTTACTACATTTATTACCTGTAAGTAAATAAATGTCAGATGTTGGTGGAAAGGAAGAATATTTCAAGTCTGCACTCAAATACAATCACAATGATCATAAATTTCTCAGCTTTGTCTACTGGTCCCAAGCACTATTCAACCCTTTGTGACTAGAAACTTTTTTTGAGAAAAGAAACTACTGAAATTTATACTAAGTACATAAGGCCAGACTGTCAGACTGTAGAAGGACTCATTCTTTCCACTCAATGCTATGAGTAGCATTTGGGAATAGATATTTATTCAGAGTGAACAAAAAAAAAAGAAAGAAAGAATAAGTTTATCAGCAGCCGGCAAAGCTCACATACTGTGATGATTAATATGCATTTGAGGGGAGAAACGCTCTTTTTGCCATTAAAACTTCTATTACTTAAATCACATCTTTCATCAAAGTCTTCTAATTGCACCACAGTTTGTCATAATTTAATTATCTGTGTTTTCTTTTCAAGATGGTATCTTGAAAATATACCATATATATTAGAGCACTTCTTCACTTTTAAGAGTAACATAGCAAAAAGGGTTTCTACTAGAGAAAATAATTTTATTCTTGACCATTTTGGTCAGAGGCAAGTTAAATGCAGAACATTCTCAGTTCTTCATCTGAAAAGTTACGTAGGTAGATATCATAATTACATATTCCTTTTGCAGTTGAAGGTTCACAGGACAAACTTACAATAGCTTCGTTAGAAATTCTGTGTGATCTCTTCATACATTTTAAGCACCTGGAATATTTGCATTTCTGATTTTGCTGGTGCAGCCTTAACCACAGAAATACATCCTTACTCAGTACAAACTGTCTGAGGCTCTGACTGTGAGATTTTCGTTGATACTGTGTGTAACTGAAAAGAGAAACAAGGAAATACATATCCACCAAAAAAGGAAAAAGGTGTACAATGTACTGTGGCTTACATTATGACACACTTCAACTTGACTTTTAATGGGTCACTTCTTCTTAAAGTGAATGATATGGACAGGGGTTTCCTTTTTCCAGTGTTCTTTGTCCTGCTCCCAGTGAGATGTTCAGGGTTTTTGGGTCTGTCAGGTTTGTTTTCAAATCAAAAAAAATGAGAAAACAATTGAGTACCTATAAGCTATAGTGTATAATAGGTTTGTTTAGGTTCAGATGAAAAGGAATTTGATGCTTTATTAAGTATCATCTGTTTACTAGAGATTTGCACTAAAGAAAATCTAACCAACCTGGGAAATCAAGATTTATCAAAATGGCATTTTGTGCAATTAACATGTAATACAGTTCTTTAAATGCGATAATTATGCATATATTGATTTATATCTTTTATGTGTGTGTATTTATATAAAAATCAAAATAAAATATAGGAACAATATATTATAATTATTTTTTATGAATAAATGGAAAATATGTCAAAATGAAATTAGTGACAACAATTTTCTTTTTTCTCCCATGAGCTTTTTTCGATATACAAAATGCATCTTAATAATATTTGGTATCATATTTTGCTGGAGATCAATTGATTTGTCTGCCACACTGCATGTGTAGAGCACAAGACCTGATGGATTAGTTTTTGAGATAAGTGGGAGAGAAGCTGTGTGTGATAATGTATGATAAAAATATATATACAATTGAATAAAATAATATAATACAAATATAAGCCAATAAACATAACTCCTAACAACATAATACATTTTCTTTACACTAGTAAATATTAAATACACGTAAATAGGAAACATTCTTCCAGGCGCTTTCACTCTTAGATCACCATCAGTGCTTGCGCTTCTATAATAAAAATATTATTCTTTTAAATATTTTTACAATGATAAAGGATGATATTTAATTAAAGAGGTAATTAACAAGCAGTAATATCTTAAATATCCCTGCCTATGTGGGGTTCCATATTTTGTCTGTATTCATTTTAGTCAGCTCTGACCGCAACTCTGTGGCTGATAGTTATGTCAGTCAGAATCGAGCCTCTTCCCCACTACATCTTATTATCTCAACAGATAGTTTGCTTTTGAGAGTAAGAGGTATCAGTTTTATATCACAATAAAACACTCTTTGTGCCACTGTATTCTTTCTGTATCACCTCTTTTCAAAGAAAAGGAAGGATTAACTTAAACACAGAAACTCTAGTATTGATGTAAAGGCATTACAGAAACCACAAATATGATTGGAATCTGAATGCTAAACATAAGAAAGCATCCTAAGTCATGATAAGAATATACTGCTGTAACATGTATTTATAGATCAATTTTATATTATAAAATCATAAATGTAAAGAATCAGTACCAGTCATATAATTTGAATTCAGTTGCTTATTTAACTTGTACCAATGCTTTGAAGTCAATGATATAATCTCAGTGTAGTAAGGCTGATGAAGAAATCAATATCAGTCTTACCTTAGAGCTATTAAATCTTCCGACTTTAATTTCCAGTAAGATAATATTAACTCAGTAATGTAACCTTTTTTTTTTTTTCCTTTGGAGAAATTAGAAACATCCTCAATGTGTAAGCCAAGACAAAATAAAGCTCATAAAACACTAATATGGAACAGTGTCAAGTAATAGAAGCAGTTTGTCTACTTGAATGCCTTTGGAGGCATGTTTTTGTGTCCAGTACATGGGCTAGAAAAGGATACTCATTGTTCAAGAGCAGAAACAGTCAGCATCTTATACTACATCATATTTGCATTTAAATGAGAAGAGTTTAATAAGATATGCAGAGATGTTCTGAAGGAACAGGTGGGAAGCAAACCACATTTTTGTTTTAGATTGTATGGAAAACCATTTTACTTAATTACACAATTATCTCAACCAGCATTTTTTCACTGACTAAAAAGGAACACAGAAATGTATGAATTAACAAAGTGATGAGTTGAACAGTTCATTTGCTCAGCTTCTTGCAGATCAGAATGGCCAGTCCTTGGCATTTCACGCAGACATACAAAACATACAGGTGTTGAACAACTTCCCCATGGGAAAGGTTTCCTCTTTTCCCTCATACAGAGTGTGCCATACACATTTCAAACATTTATTGGCTGTATGCCTGTGCTCAGTTGTTCATAACAGTCAGCTATACAGCACCTCAGCACACTTTAGACTTCTGCACTATTTCCTCCATTACTACCTGTACTTGAGAACCAGGACTTGAGAAAGGACTGCAGCTCTCACTGCTAATACAGCAGCTCCCAGCAGGAGGGAAATTCACATTTATAATGTATTTCATTTCTATTCTATTCTTTATTTATTCATTTTTACACTCTTTAGGACAAAACCATTTTTGACATGTTTCCTAAATCACGTAGATGTTAACCTTTTAGATCAAGCTAGGTTAGAGAATTACCAGTCACAGTGTGACTGGTTGAGGGAGAGGTGGTTTCCTTCAGAGAGAGAACAAAGATACCATTTATTGTTAGCTGAAGGCGTAGGACTCTTGCTTTCCGACTAATTTTTGTTATGGTTATTTAGACACAAGTCCAGATTAGTTCTTAAATACTTATTAGACAGCAGGAATAAAATACAGAGAAGACCTTCAAGAGAAGCAGCACTGTGATGTAGAAGGCAGCTTGTGTCTCTGTAAGCTGTGCTTGGTAAAATACATGAAATGTCCTGAGAGCTGTTAAAGGCAGAGTTCCGGTGCTAGTAAAAATTCCATCTTTAAATCCACCTGAACAAATGCTACCCTTGCTGCTGACATTTTTTATCCTTTTCTCCTCCTCCTGTAGCTAAAAATTGAAAGTAGGTCATGCTGCAGTATTACCTGTTAGGGATTCTCCATCACAGTTGGTAAAGGAGTAACTGGCTCAGCAAATGGATAAAATTAATTAAAAACAAATGACTGTAAGGTATGAGGGCTTTCTTCAATGCAAAATTAACACTGAAGTCACAGAAGCAGTAAGTAGGAAAGAACATCTAACAGAGAAGCTGAAAGAACTCCAAAAAGTCACAGATGCTCCTTTCTGGGTAAAAACTTGAAATTAATCTTTCCCGTCACTACATTTCCAGCAACTATAGCATTGAACTTTACATATAAAGCACTGATGATATGAAACCAAATTAAATGATCCAAGTCATTTTGGAACTGACTGCTTGCAGTCATCTGTAATCTGGATATTTAATATCATCTGTTGCACTCATTTTCCAAGGCTGGTCTTTAGAATATGGAGCATATATAATTAGTCACCATTTCACCAGAGCCTATGGACTCAGAACACAATGAAATTGTGCTGAAATTCCATTAATTCTTTAAAAATGTGTTGGAACAAAACATATCAGTTGTCGTGGGCATACACTTTTTGATATTTACTATTCCAACATACGTGTTACAGAACAGATCTGGGACAAATCAGTGCCACTGTGTGAATGCCAGTTACTTTTAGTATGTTTATACATATATGTATATATGTATAAACATACAGCTATGCATGAACGTATATTATGCAGGCAATAACACAGGCATGTGTAATTGTTACATGGCAGGATGTGAGAAGCATTATTACTTAATGCTACAAATAAGATCAATAACTAATAGATGATCCCTCACCTGGGCAATAAACATAATCTAACACTCTGTTACATGATGGAATTGTTTAGAGATTTACAATGACTTCGTAATTTAAAAAAAACAATCTTCCAGGGCTATACCAAGCCTTTTGACACATAATGGATTGCAAAACAGCACTTCACTATGAAATCTCTTCTCATCCTATTTGATTTTGCAGATAAATTAAATAGCAACAAGATGCTTTGGCTACTGTATATTTTGCATTATATAAACACCTGCATATACTAGGACTGCAACAGTAAGAAGTCAATTATGTCATAAAAGTTGGAGGTCCTTAGTTTGTATTTACTCTAAGAAGGAAAGCCAAGATCTAGTTGCAGCCTGTCAGCTTCCTCTTGAATTGTCACAATAATTACTATCCTTTTCATCTAAAAGTACACCACCAAAATAGGACAGGTGGTTTAAACAGTTACAGAAACCTGCTAAATACCTCTGGCAATGGTGCCATAATGTGACTACAGTGATGGCCTTTTCCTGAAAAACTAACAGTCACAAACCTAGTTTAGTTACTTGAACAGCAATTTCACTGGTTTGGCTATACTATATATATATATATATATGTATATAGCGGTGAGTTTCTGTTTATACAGCTGTGTGAGCAACATGGATAACCATCCATTACTGAATGCAAATAAACAAAGGGAATGATGAATCAATATTTCAAGAATACCAAGGACCTAAATTTCAAACTCTGAATCACAGCTCATTGTTCATCACAGAGCTTGAGTGCAGACCCTCTTCTAAACGTTTAGGTTAGAAAATGTCAAATAATGCAGCAGTGTTCAGAATAATGCAACAGAAAGAGAAGCAGGAAAAAAAGCCACTGGAATCCTAAACATTAGCACGAGTTCTGAAAGCAAATTTCATAATGTAACCAACTAGTACTTCCATGTAGTATTGGTGATCTGAGGATCACGGAAGATAAATTATCCACAAACTATTACCAAAGTTTTCTGTTGATAGAAGCAAAACTGCGGTGCCACTTGGTGAAAATTTTCATATGCAAGAGTCTCTTTCACTGTATTTATCAATATAAAAGACTAATTTGAGTACTCTTGGCAACTTATAGTGATGCTAACGTAAGACATGTGAATAGCTGCAATCAGTAATGAGAGAAGCTCCACTTCTATCTACAAAGTATTGGTCTCTTATCAGTATATAATTAACGTGTTCATTATTTTTCAGCAACAAGTTTTAATTTTAGAGAGGTGCAGCAGCATTATTTGTGGCATATGTCAAATAACCTATGGGGTTAATATATTTGATGAAGATTTCACCTTGTTTTCAGCTCAGGAAATGACCAATCAATCACGACTGATGATCAAATTACAATCAGATGATCAAACCCGATCATCTAAATGTATTCAATTTCAGTATTTTTTTTTACTGAACACTAAATAATTCTTGGCCAATCAGCTATATAAATCAATCTGTTGATTGTTTTACACCTGCCAAAAGTATGTAATAACACTCTGGTATTAAATGTTATTCACAGTGTTAAATCAAAGCCATCAGATACAAAGCACACAAGATGCGTTATTCTTCCAGCAGATAAACATCCACCTTTAGAACCAGCTATCTTTGTTATATATCTGATATATATGCTCTGGAAATACATTGTGACAAGTACTTAAAATTCACCTTAAAATTACCACAAACCTAGATAGGACGTAGATAGGCCTGGCCTAATGTGCATTGTGCTACTCCAGTAAAAAGACAGACAAAAATACAGAAATGTGAGAATGTCAGTGATCTTACCAATATGATGTAAACATTGCTCAGTGGCTATTTACTGTATGCCCTTATCACATGTTATTTACCTAATAGTAAAAACACTTTTTCATTTTAAGAAAGTTTGAATTCAGATCAGATCTTGATTCATATTTCATACTCTGGCAAACCTACATTCTCAGAAGACTGAAGAAAATATTTTCAGAATTTTAGACAAGCTCAACATTTAAATTATGCCTTGGCCCTGTATCTATGAAGGATTTCAGCCTCTCCCAAACTGTTACATTACCTTGAATTCAGTGTGTGGAAAGCAATTTTCTCCATATATTGTCTTACCAGATTCTGTTGATTCAGCTGACATGATGACCCTCATTTTAGAACTGTTGATTTTATATTTTCTCTTGACTTCTGTGTAATTTCGAGTCTTGGATCTGCCCCAGTTTATTTATTGCTTTTTGTACTGAAGGCAAGCACTTTTCTGTATAACTACTGCATGAGAATAGAACTACACTAACCCCTTTATATAAAGGTCTAAATTATTTGGGCAGGATACTGTGTTTTCTGATAGAAAGTAGTATTAGATTTTGGACACCTTAATGAACTTTTGAAATAATCTAGAAATGTATTTTCTACAATACATTCATTAGGTGAATAGCAGCAGTATAAGTGAGCTCTAGTTTTCAACTTTGCCCCCATTAGAAATGTTTTTTCGTATACTAACAAAATAATATTTGTTTATAAGAATATACATTTTTTTAGCATAGATGTAAAGATTACATAAGATGACAGGTATGCTATTAGTCACTGTATGCTTACACAGGCTTTCCATCTGATACCTAAGGCATTAGCCCTTTACAGAACAAAAGTTCAATGAAGTTCAAAACTTTATGAAAATACTTGCATACAAACTCTTCACATTTTATTTACCTTTCTGCATCCTCCTTATTTACAAATTTCACTAACACTGGTATAACACAGATGCTCCTGAGTTCTACTTTGTCTATACCTAAAGCCATGGTGAGCTGCTTTTGTACCATAGTTATTTCTATAAGTTGTCTGCTACTGACAAAAGCTTTTCTGTTAATACTTCAAAGTGATGAATTAGTTGTTCGACTGACTGAGGTTCTATTGTTGGAAATCAATAGTAAATTGCTTTTTCCATCAAGTCAGGCAACTAAGTTACAGACATATTCATAAATTCATTATTATGAAAAAGTGTTTTAAAGAGATAAGAATTAGAACTTAAAAATACTATCTTATTGCTGCATTTATAGTATATTAATAAAAGAGTTAACAGAACTCAGAATTCTGTGTCAGAGTTTCAGGGATATCAATATGTGGGGGTTTTTTTCCCCTCTAAGTTTTCAGTCATTACAAACAAATAGCATTCATCATACACACACAATTTCTCCAAAACAACTTAATGTAAGGAAATCCTTATCACGATCAACTATGAAAGCACCTGAGAATGAGACTTACACATCATGTAGACTGTGCTCACCTAGCAGAGGTACAGATTGTAGCAAAACAGATGTATAGTTCACTTTCTTATGGAAAATGCTTATTGGCTTCCAAAGGATACGGGACTACTACAAATCCAGAACTTCTGCTGGAACAAACTAAAAGCAGAAATGTATTAATATTGGCCATGCATAAAGGAAGACATGTTTATTACATTAAGACACTAAGGCTGCAGATATGCTTTGTCATTTCCCTGAAAGCAAATCCATGCATCTGGAATAAAAAAGCAAGCATGCTGTCAGACGTCTAAGACACACAGGTGGTCTTGGCAACAACTGTGGCTGATTCTTTTTCATAACAAGACGACAGGGTTCATTACAGTTAGATCAGTATCATACTAAAAACCAAAATCCTCTAAGAAGTAACTCGTCATTTATTATGTCTTAGAATTGCTTATGGAACAGTTCTGTTAAAGCAGTTCTATCCCACGCTTGAGGGGATTAATCTCATGAACCTACTGCACTAAAACAGAAGATTATGCACTTCCTTTAGCAGATAGGTACCAGTCAACTTTATAATATCAGATACAAAATGTTTGTTTTTCTTTCTGTATGATTATAACCCATATTCACCTTTTATATGCTACTCAAAAATGAATCTTAAGTTTTGTGACAGAGATCAGTTATTTTGTGAATGAACAGAAGCAAAATTCTCTTGGAACTTTCAGAAAATATAATTTGTCAAATTCTTCAATATTGCCATTCAGACAAGTGCAAACTATTATAGAACACTTGTCAGTTGGGACATGGGATAGAATCATCCCTCCTCCTCCCCTGACTCAGAGATTTAGTAGCAGGCTTTTAGTTAGTGCCCATGCAAAAGGCTGCATTAAAAAATATTTCTATGATGAATGTGCCAGTTAAGAGGTTTAATATTGTTATCACGCTCTGATTGTAGTGAAATTTCCTCAGGTTTCATGGAAGAAAATGCATCCTTTCATTTCTGCACAGGTAAGCTCCAGACTCTATTTTCATGTGGTGGCAAGTACAACTATTTTAAAAACAAACAGCCACATATTGATGTATTCTATATATGAAGTGATGTGAAATACATAGATAATGGAAGTATGTCTTAACAGGGACATTTTTATTTTCTACATATGAAATGATGTGAAATAAGACATATTTTTGTTATCTACACAATAGGAGCATTTTTATTCATGTTTCTGGGAATTTGTACTGTCTTAAAAACATTAAAAACAGAATAGGAGAAAATCCTCCTCAGATAACCACAAGTGTTTAAGGGAGATTATGCCAAACAGTTGGATAGAGCAGTTGCATCCCAAAAAAACAGGCAGCAAACTGCAGTACTCCGGAAGGGTGATGGAGTCATGAAGGCTGTGATGGTTAACAGGCATATAGTAACTAAGCCTATCTGGGAGTCTGTGACACTTTGCTTTGTTAGCATAAGCTAGAAACTGATTTTGGTCCTTAGCCTGCCAAGTACTGCTGCTCCATGATTTCTAGACTGCCTTGCTAGCAAGGAGCTACCCAGAATGTTATGTAAAACTTCATTTTAATTCTTCAGAAATATATTTTGCAAAGAGAGTACTTTATTATAAAGCAAATTCCACATTTCTATCAAAGGAAGCCTTTAGTTTGGTACCACCTGTAGACAGATTTCAACTAGCTCCAAACATGTATGAGAAGGCAGACTCTAAAGCTGCTTGTTCCCCACAATTGCAACCACACATTTCTACTAGAGAGATGAGATCCGTCTTAAGCAATGTTCAGAATCTAAAAATTAAGCATCAAGAAAGCCTCTTAGATTTGCTGAATTAGCCAACAGCAAGTCAGTCTACCTTCTCTTCTCTAGTTCTAGCAGGAATAATGATTACAGATTTAGACTACATACCTAATTTTATGTGACTAAAACTAGATTAAATTTACCCCATTCTAAATGAAAGCTTCGCATAAAAGAATGGAGCCAATACTGAAAGCAAGGTGCATGACATTCTGCCAAAAAAATTTATAATTAGCAGGAATACAATTTCACATTTTTATAGCCTCATCTCTATGAGCATTTTTATAGTCACTTCTATAAAATTGTCCAAGTGCTATATAAATATTAATGAATTAACCTCCCCTGCATCCTCATAAGGTAGGTATTTATTTTTTACATTGCATAGCTGGGGAAACAATTGCAATAAAGTTAAGCTCTATGCATAAGTCCAAGTACTAATTCTGTTAGAGAACCAGGAATAAATAATCCTGGACACTTGTTACTAGTCTATGCACCTCAAAAAGAGGTTATTTATCCAGCCATACATACTCTGTGACTGCAGAGTAATCGGGTTTCCAATGAGTTTTCCCTTGGCACAGAACAGCTCTCAAAAATCAAACATTTCTAAAAATGTACACAGCTAGAATAAACACAGTGTATCTTTTTACTGTTATATTTCTACATCTGAAAGTATTCCTACAGATATTGAAAGAGTGGGGCACTTTCCCTGCTGTACTGCAGAACTGGTATCTGCACAACAGTATTTCGACAGGCCAAAGGCACTAGATGCGTTACACCCAGAGGTTTATACAGGTGTGCTATCCACAAAGGCACTATCAATCTGAGGAGGCAGAGAATTTTGAGTATGTTGTAGAGGAGACATCCCCTTTTTTGGGGACTTTGCTAATTTCTTGTTTTCTTTTTTCTGTTAATCCTCTAAATAATTTTTAGACATTTTCTGGGTGGACAAATATGAGGCTGTAATCCAACAGAGACCAAAAGATTTCTAGGAGAAGTAGTGTAAGAAGCAAAATTCATTCTCGATAAGAGAGTATTTACTAAAGAAATACAACTCTTCCCATCAAACTCAGAAACAGGCATCAATACATTGAATCAGCAATGAAGAAAAGAAAAAAAATATTTTTTTTCATTTCTGCCACTCAAGAACATCAGCACCCACCCAAAGCTCTTGAACACAGTTCATACCAAAATAAACCCAAACAACCAACTGACAAAAATAATAAAACCAGGTCAAATAATAGAACCACTCTGCCCAAACAACAGAATGTGCAGATTTAACATGAATCATTTCATGGAAATACTTTCTTCTGAATGTTCTTTGTAAAGGTAATTCCTAAATCGTGGATATGGCTTGAAAAAAGCCTTCTATATTGTTACTTACTCATTTAAAATGCTGCATTTTCTGCCTCCTTTCTTTATTTTTTCAGTTTTGACACTATCTTCCTTTTGTAATCCACCAAGTGCAAACCCAAAGTGGCCAAGCTACTAACTGCCACTGAAAATAAACATACTTTACTTATGATTCCAACAAGAATTTTCCAAACTAACTTAACTGAACAATACATTGATGAACAGCATGCCTTTCTGAGGCTCCAAATGGATTTTTTTCCCATTAAATCATAAGGTCATGAGATACCGTTGTTGAAATTCACAGCAGTTAAATATGACTATTTTCCTAAAATCAGTAACTGAGAGATCCACTGTGTGTAAAACTCCAATGCCAAGATTTTTTTTCAACTTTATAATGACCTGCATAATACCAATATTTCAAGGAACTTCTATCTTGCATCAAGTTTATGTGATTCACTTAGAAATGTGCTCAAGAACAGATTTTTTATTTTTTTTTTTTGATATCTAAGGGAATTTCTGACAGAATTGCTACCAGTGACATAGGTAGTATATTAACATTGCAGACCATGCTTTGGTTTATATTGACTTTAAACCACCTTATTTTGATCTATGTTCAAAGACTTAGAAACTAAATCCAATGTTGTTGAAAAAAAAAAAAAAAAAATTTATATATATTAAGTACTTCCAAACTCAATCAGAATTACTTTTGGAGATATACTGGCATGCTACTGGCAACCACTCCTTTCACTTGTTAGAAGGAAAAGACACAGCATGCTTTTTAATGAAATACAGTCATTCAGGTATCAGCCAAGAGGAAATGCATCAAGCACTAAATAAAATTGGATTTAACAAAGCGGAAAAATTAGTTAAGTGTGAAATCAGTGTGATTTCTCTTCAGCATTTAATTTACTCAAAATTATTAATCTAGATTTTTTTTCCTTCAAAAATTGTTCAAGATGGGATTAAAGTTTTACCTAAAATCTTGATCTATAATTCAAATTATATTTTTAGTAGAAAAAATCTATTCATCTGCTAATAGAATATAAAACCCAAATCAGATACATTATATCTGCACACAGAAACTCATACATTCCACAAAGACTAATGGTTTGAGCTTCATTCCAATTAAAGTCAGAGAAAAAGATTTTGCTGACTGCAGAGGAGAGAGAATTGGGTAATTAGGCCAAATCCTATAGTGCTTATTTAGGATTTAAGCTTACGAGAATAGTCTGAAAATTATTATTATTATTATATATAACACAAATGCATTATTTACCTAAATGTTTTTCAAATGCATAGGAAGAAACAGCCTGTGATGGATTCTGTACTCTAAATGGTGGCTTGAACAATGCGGGAGGAAGATGACATGACTTCAAAAAAAATCATACATCCCATTCCTGGCAGCAACAAGAATAGGAACTTTTCTTTCCTCCTTAAGGACACAGCCACTAAAGCCAGAAGAGTTTTGTGCAGCACTTGCCTGCCAGTAATACCAATGAGTACTGAAAGGGAATTTGGGGGTCTTGGTGCATTTCCACCAGCTGGAATTGAAGTATATCGCTTGTCTTTCTCGTTACAATATGCCAGAGAATTATCCCAGTCTCAAGAGCAGAAACATTTGGTCACATTTTAAATTTAATTTTATTTATTTACTTATTGTCACTTTGGCAACAATAGTAACTTTCTCAACAGAATAACTTGCCTGGGTTCCTTTGTTGTTATTTTGGGGACTTGGTAATTTTTACTGCACAAATACTATTAGTGCTGTTTGTTTCTGATTATTAGATTTTGCAGACTTTTACTCTGTTCTCATATGAACTGGATGACAGAGTAGGGAGTAATTACCCACCATTTTAGTAATCTTTCCATATGATGCAACAGGATCTTTTTTTCTTTCTTCCTTTTTTTCTTGTGTTTTGTGCAGCATTCAACTTTTAAATTGTGAATCACCACAAGAATCCCTTTCAAAAGATTCTCCTTAACATTTTAGTCTAAAACGTCAGGACATCATTGTTCTCCTTCTATCATTTCTAATATACCTTTCCCTCTTATTCCTCCCAAAAGACATTTTGGATTATACTGGCTCAGGAAGCCTTCTCCTGTGACGCCTCATTGAAACGTTTACCTTTTCATGCTTTTGCACAATATGAAGCACTTTCACTTCATCTCTTTGCAGTGAAATATTGGTTCTTTCTGACTTTCATAAAATATATGTGGGTTTCTCTTTTCTGCTGCACTGTTAATTCTTTTGAATTATATAAGGAACAACTTCTTAATAGGGAAGTATAAATTTACTGAGATCAAAGCCCTATTTTCAGCTATATTAAGGTCCCTTTATACCAGTTTGACTGTGTAAAGGTACTTTAAAGCAAGTCTTGATGTCTCACACTAAGCAGATTCAGTGACGCGTGGGCTGACGCTTTTCAGAGAAACTTTTTTTTAAAAAAGAAAGACATCTAACCTTGCTATACACCTATAAAAGCAAAATTTACAAATTTGCTTTTGGAAAATACTGTTCCTTTAGCATAGTGGGTTGATTACAAGCTTTCCTTTTCTCAAAGCAGAAAGAATGTGCTGTGTCACAATTATCCTTAGTAGCTGCATCTCTCTGATGAACAAAAGTATCTGTCACATCTGAATAAGAGAAATACAGTTTGAGGAACTTACAGTTCATTGTTATTGGTTTCTAGGGTCTTAAGAAATTTCTAAAATATGGAAATTTCCAATAAAACCTATTCATGTTTAACATATAAGGGCAGAATCAGATTATACTTGCAGAGGAAAAAATTCATTATAATATAAATATGACATTTATATTGTAATAAAATATTACAACTTTAATCTAACTGTAAAAGCTGAATGAGATAAAATTGAGCTTTTTCCATAGCATTTTTCCATATCAGGCTCAAAGTGCTTTACAAAGAATTCAAGTATCATTATCGAGCTAACAAAACTGAGATATCAAGTGAAAAACTGAGTCTCAGTTTCATGATGCCGTTAGAATATTTTGGGCTTCACTGTATTGTAGGTACAGGCAAATGTAGGAGAGAGAGAAGACATGAGTCCATCTAATATCTACATGCAGTTTGGCTGTATTTGTGTAGCACTATGCGCAAACTAAAAAGCATAATGCAACATCCTGCATTTCTAATTCTAATATAGATAAGGAGAATAGTTTCCAACGTGTGATAAAGGTGTTGTTATATTATTATAGTAAAGGCAAAAGGACATACTATTTCATTATTAAAAAATTTCAGCTTCTGAATTGAATGAGGATTGGATTTCTCTGATGTAATTTGAAAGGCTGATTCAAATATTTAATAGAAATTTTATTTTTTATTAAATCCAAATGCTTTCTCAAGGATATATTTAATACTTTAAAAATGTCACTTGATGAATTCAATGCAGGATCATTTTCTGATAATAAAAAAGTCATAGCAGAACAATTTCCTATTTTTGCCTGTTAAAAGGGAACAGACTTTCTTTAAGAATTTCTTTCCCGAGTATTTACAGCTAAAAAGCAAAAGAAAGGTTTGGTTTAAAAAAAAAAAAAAAAAAAAAAAATATTGTTCAATGATGTTGAAAAGTTGTTCTATTGAGATTGTCTAGACAGATGTTTGACTGGATTTGCTGTTTGAATAAAGGCCAGAAGTGCTCTGGTATTTTAAAGTTCCTAAGTTCTCGTATATTAATATGTCAAGTCTGCAACAATCAGAATGATACCCAGACAATGGGCTCGCTACAAAAAGTCATCCTATTCTCCCTGGTATGGATGGTGTCTGGCAAATCTGTTCTGTTTTAAAAATCTATGAAAAAAATCAAGATGCTAACCTAGAAAACAGACAGACTCTCAAACCTGCTTTAACCCCTTTGCCTTGCAGAGTCTCAAAGATACAGTTACCAGCAAAGTGAGTGTGTTCTTTTTTCAGAATTACGGTTTGTTTGATTTTGGGGTTTTTTTAAACAGGAAATAAAGTCAAATGGAATAAATAAATATATAACAGGGTATGGATAGTCCCTCCTGTTGTTAACCTAGTGTTGAAACTTCCATCTTGGAAAAAATTAAACCTGTTCTACTTGCAGCAGGATAGGGTCAAAGCTGGAGGAGTCCTGATGAGAGTTTCAAGTTGCTGCTGCGAGACAGACATATGACATGATTCAATCACTGCTACTACCAGCTTCCACACCATTTAACCACCATCTGAGTGGAAAAACACAGTATGCAAACTCTTACTATTCCTATTTACTACCTGAAAGTATATTATGGTGTGTTTAGGAGGTTTTTTTCATTTAAAATTAAATGTCAGTTTGATGTCTAGTCTTCATTAAACACTTCATTATCTTATAGAATCACCCCTTTTTGTAGATGATACGATCATCTTTCTCTTCTTTGTAAACAGAAGTAACTGCTGCAGGCAAAGCTTGTATCATTTCATTATTATTCTGCAGAAAGGGACAGTAGGCCTGATTAAGTCTAGTTAACACTAACAACCACTGTCATGTTAACAAACATTCATTTTTGTTTATTTTACGGTCCTAGACACATTTTACATATAATCATAGAACACAAGGAGGGAAGGCACTCAGAGATCATCTGCTCCACTCCCCATGCCCAGAGGAAGGACCAGCTATAGCTTCATCTGTCATGACACACACGTGTCTGGCCTTCCACCACTGTCTGACATCCAGGGATGGTGACTCGATAAGCACCGGCAGCCATCTGTTGCATTGTCATATTGCCCTTTTTCTCCAAGTTCAATCCAAATCTCCCAGTCTGCAACTTAAGTCCATTACATCCTGTCTATCTAAACACAGAGGATTTTACCCTCTTCTTTTCTGTGCCATTATTTTTACACACTTGAAAAGTATTCCTATGTCTTCTTCCAGCCTTTTATTTCAAACGAAGAAAAGGTACAACGTAAAATCTTTTCTAGAGTTCGACAGTCTTGCTTCTCTACCCTGTACTTTCTAATCGATTCATCTTTTTGTAATAAAATGCCCAAAACTGGACACAAGCTGAGACCTGTGTGTTGAACAGAAGTTTAAGCACACAGCTATTTACAGCAATGTACAGCTTCTTCAAAATAGGTTTCCTTGTTACACTTAGAACACTGTATTTGCCCTTGCTTGCATATTTTGACACAGTTGTCTAACAATTGGTATACGTGGCCAGCACAGATTCCTTGTGTACTGCAGAGTCTCTACTACAGAGCTGATGTCTGGGTGGTGCTTTCCACACTGTATCTGCACAGGGAGTTACTTCTGCCTGAGCACTCCTGCCTTGCTGAATGGTGGTTTTTATAGTTGGTTAAGATCAGTCTGGATTCTCAACTATTTATACTACTCCAGCATGGTTTCCTAATCAATACTTCTTTAGAATTAAAAAAAAAAAAAGTAATATTAACCCTATCTCAAGGTACATAACAAAGATTGTATTCCACCCACAAAACCTCCTGTCTTATGTAAAGTAAGCAGATCACTCTGACATGAATTAAAAAAAGATGTATTGTCTCTTATCACATTGGTATCTTATAGACACCTATGAGAAGTGAAATTAAGCCGACTGGTCAGCAAACCACAGCTCCTGTACTTCACTTTTTTGAGGAAGACATCAATTTTGCTTTCTCCCCGAACTTCACCTGCCTCTAACGCACATACCGTTCTGATATTTACTACGCAAACACCTCTTGATTATTAATATATCATGACATGGGTTCCAGCATGATTACGTTCTATATATTCACACAAAATTCCAAGTAGTTTAAATCAGCAGAAAGCTCTGAAAGTAAATATTACAGGAATTATTATGGTGACCAGAAATATGATAACGTAAATTGTGCTTGTTCAAACGCATCTACATGTAAACTAACTTAGTTCTTTTAGATATTAAAAATAATTTCTATATGCATTAAAAAGATGTCCTGACACAGTATACAGGGAAAAGCTCATGAGTCCTTTACTCATGTAGACAGTTTTCTGTTTGTTAGGGGATTTTTAATATACAAATTTTTAACTTATTACAGGATACTTCCATAAAATAAGTTTTGGTATACTTACAATGATCCACAGTACAAAATACTACTAAATCAATTTTAAATAATTGAATTTTTTCATCTGCGAATTATCTGAAAATGAGATTAAGACCTCAAAATTTATTAAAATACTACTTTCCATGTATAGTGTCAGCATTGCAAAATTATTCATAAAAGCTTGTCTTTTAATGGTAGAACTGCTATGGTCTGATCTTTACCAAAAGCTTGATTTTTGAAGGACAATACATGTTTTATTCTGCAACATGATTTTCATGAAATGAGCTCCAAAATAATGCACTTTCCTAAGCTGTCCACTATATATAAAAATCTACGTTTTTCCTTATTCAAGGACAACCACTGATTTTGTGACCAAAAATATGATGATTTTTAAAAAAGGCGATTATCGACTGTATTGTAAGTGGTTAAATTTCCACAGAACAAGGTTAGAATTTTGCTAGCAAATAATTTTTCTTCTAAGAGAATGCAACAGATAACCGAGTACACAAGAGAGGTGGTTAACATGAGAAGACAAAATGCAGTCAGAAAAACTGGGTTAGTTGTTACTACTGTCCTAAGGAACTGAGGACATTTATACAAGTTATCAATTTGGATCATTCCCTTTAAAGAGTGATTAAGCCTTAATCCAAGGCAGGAACATGTAGAATTCAAATTTATATTGCAGATTAGTATGATTTTCCCTCAAAATGTTATAGTAAGTGGACAAGCAGGTAGCCCACTTTGTGGATGACAAAAATAAATAAATTTTTTAAAAATGTAAAAGCCTATGAAACATTCGCTTTGTAGTAACTGCTTCAAAAATCTCCCACATTTTTGTACATATGCATAACACTCCTGATTTGTGCTCTCTCCCTATTTTACATTATACATTAGTGGAAAATGAACCTGTTCATAATAATAAGCAAGAGCTGTTTGAGTGCATTTTAGTGCACTATGTATGCTTTCTTTCTTGAGAAGGACACCTAATACTTCATATATCTCAATTATGACTAGCACAAGGCACATTCAGCACATCAGGTGCTGTCAAACACCACATTTTGCAACTGTGGGTGTGGTTTACAGATCTTTAAAGCTTTCTACAAGACTCAGGAGTCCAGATGGCGAATCCAACAAAACATACAAGGGGATGTAAAAAACTTTCCTCACAACGTGGAACACCATGTGTGTCTGGGATGCCAGGCTGAAGTTCCAGTAAGGTTCTAATCTCCTGCATTTGTACTGGTTTGATCCAGGAACTTGTTTGGCTGTTGAACCTTGATCACACATCTTTTACTCTTACTTTCTGTGTAAAGCTCTCCCAAGACAGCGATAACCTGTCAGACAGTCCCCAGATTTGGGTGTCACTACTAGTGATACTTCATATTATTGAATGTTTTTCCTTAGAAAAAGACTTTGAGGTGCTTCTAACACAGTGTTGAAAAGAACTGTGCCTAAAGTGTGTTGTGAAAACAAGGTTGAGAGGCACAGATGTTACTATTTGCTGACATATTTTATTAAAGCTTTAATAATGTGCATTTATACTAAGTTGAAAATAGAACTCTGGCATGCTTCTTTCATATATGAATGTCAAAATAACAACTGCTCTTTCCTTGGTAAAGTATACCAACAAATGCAGCAACACTCCTAAAAGTCATGTTGTATTTTTGACTCTGTACAAGTGGATCTTTAGGGACTTTTTTTATAAAGATGAAGCGGATCATTTGGAGGCCCTCTATAACACTTTATATTGACTTTCTTATTTTTTGAAGCAGCATTCATTTAGTGCTTATTTAGTGTAGTTTCCTATTTTTATGGGAACCCTCAAAACCTCCACAGAGTTTATTAAAGGTAAATTATTTAACTGTGAAATAACTCAGTCACAATCAGAAGAAGCCAAACAAGAAGTCACCCTCTGAATTGAAGTCAATCTCAGCAGAAGACAAACTGCCTCACAGAAGCTGTTTGATCAGAAGACCTGATGGAACAGACTAAGCCTCTCTGTACAGCTTTTTTTCTTGTCACTGTGCTTTCAATTGAGAAAAGTACTGCGAATTTATGTCAGCAGCCACCAAATTTTGCTTCCCTGCCTGTAAGAAAGGCTCATGGACCTGTTTCTGCGAGCGCATGTAAGAAAGGGAAGCGAAAAAGTTCTATTAATTAAAACTGGAAAGGTCAAGGCTCTTCATAGCACTCATGAAAAATATGTTTTGTCCCCAACATTCACCTTGGAAAACTTTTCCATTTTTGCATTGGATGGAAAGCAGACTGGTCCAACCCTGACAATTCTATGATTCTGTGACCCCAAGCTGCTCCATGACACGTACTTTCCTCACCCTTTACCTCACCTTCTTTATTTGTTTTTATTTCATTGTCAAAGTCAGTCACACTCCATCCTTTCAGTGGAACAGGTAACTCTGGATAAAGCAGGAATGGCAGGTAAAAACAAGCCCTCTTCCCCTTGATGTTAAAGACCGTCGGGAGCTCCCCTGCCCACTCAGAGCTGGGGAAGTGATGCTCTCACACGCCCTTCCCTCCTTCCCTCCCTCATAGCCAGGCTGAGAGCTCCCTCTCCTGTTTCCATACATTTTTCACTGCTGTACTTCGCTTTACCTGCCAAACATATCCGATCAACAAAAATGTGGGATATCTAATGAACTACAGTACAACTCATCTAAGGAAAAAGAATACCTTTCAGATCTCTAGAACACGAACTTCTCCAATTATAAAATGCCTTTTCCCACATCACAAAGCTTTGGTATCAACTTTGGCATAAGAACCAGACTACACACTGGCAACGGTACTATGAAGGTATAAATAGAAAGATAGACAACCAAAGAAAGTTCATCCTGGGACAATCATTAAAACCCCTTAAGACTAAAAAGCAAATAAAATAATAACATAAATTCAGTAGTTATTCTGTATTTACACAGAGATTCAGCTATCACAGAAATGAAACATTTCAGCCTCCATGCTATCAAATGACAATTAAAAAAAAATTATAGTAATAGAACATACTATTTCAACAGAAATCTATGAATATTTAGTGGCAACCCACTGTTTTTCGATTAAAATATTCTATTTTAAACCATCCAAATACAGTTATTATTATTATTAAAAAGAGGAGTCAAATGAAAAGGAACACAAACTACAGTTTTTATTTGGACTTGATTAAAAAAAAATAAACCCAGACAAACAAAAAACTACATACGACATAACCAGTGAGTAAAGGAAAAAAATACCCCAAACCTTTATGTATAAGAAAGAAATAATCTATGCTAAGAAAAAAAATAATCATCCAGTAAATATTTAGTCAGTCAATAAATCAGCAAGCAAATAAAATAATGAGAATATGAAATATAAAATAACCATGAATGACTACAGGAGAAATAGTCTAAGTCAATAATCAATTAATTTAATGGCAGTCTTTCTAGTGACATTAATAAATTCCAGGCTGGCTTTCATGCTCAAAGATGATGGCAGCTGTAGGTGATACAATCATTTTTGAGCATTAAACCACAATAATGACAACCCCTTCTGTTTGGCTGGTGGTCTGTGCTGGCGGGGTGGGGAAAAGAGGTGTTAAAGAGGAAGATGAAATGTTACACCACTCCAGATTAGAACTGAGAGCCAACAAAGTATTTCTGGCAATGCCCTTGAGATAACCACCTGTCACATCACTAAAGTGTGTTTCTGAGTTATTTTCTGATGCAGTTACATTCCTAAATCCCTATTTTCAGTATAACATGTTACTTTTTAGTAGCTGGTACTCTATACAGCACATGTATTAATTTTCCTTCTTCCAATGGAATTTTTAATGAAGATAAATTATAATCATGACATTTACATCTCAATGATTTTCACAATTGAAACATTCTCATAATACTGGTGCACATGCTGTAAGTGGGTTATGCAGACAGATACTAAAACAATCATTTTATCACTGTCAGAATGAAGATAATGCCTACAGCAATCAAATGGACTTTTATGGGAACAGTTAACTCAGCTGGTTTTACATTGAAAGAAATGCATTGAAGTGCCCATCATCCATCTCCACTGTCAAAGGACAAGCCAGGATCTTCACTTTCATTTCAAGAGCGTGAAACTAGCTTATCACACAACTAAGATCAGAAACCAAGAAAGGGCCAAGGTGGCCAGCAATAGCCAATGGCAAAACAACTGAGAGCCCCTTTGGGAAGATAAAACATGGGCTACGTGACTCTGGGGACTCATCTGGGTCAGACAGAGATTTCAGCTGTGGTTTCTGTACCCATTGAGGGGAAGTTCTGGCCAAGAAGAAGAGGAGAGTTGAAGATAACAGAAATGATTAAAAAAAAAAAAAGTAGACGAATGAAAAAAGAGAAGGTTGCAAGAGCTCTAGTTAGAAAGAAGTCTTAGAGGAAATAGCAGTAGTGCTGTGGGTTAAAAATGAGGACATCTTTGCCAGTTTTCTCTAGTGATGCTATAAAAAGTTAGAAGGCAGAGTTTTACATCAGCTGACAAAATAGCTAAACCAAATTTTTCCTGCAACTATTCACCATTATTTCAAGTATAATCCAGGTGGATTCACTTCTGTTTCAGGTCCTCAGGTCACTTTGTCCTTTGCTGTCCAAGTTGCCTCATTATCTTAGCTTTTTCATAACACATTTTGTGATTAAACTATTGTTAATTCATCAGTATATGCAGCAGTTGCCTGGTGCATCAATCCCTACGTAGAAATACTACCCAGAACAAAGGAATGTGAGCTAGTTTCCTGATCTAACCCATGCACCAAAGAACAACAAAAAGTATTGTCCTTTGCTTATTATTAAGTCTTAGGGTAAACTGCATCATTAATCAAGAAACCTTTTGTGAAAGAGCAGTGGGTAAGCCACAGAAGGGCCACCAAGCTAGGAAAGCAGCTTGCCACAGGAAAGGTGAATTACTCCTGTGGAGTCATTTATGTCTAGGAAAGCAGCTTGCCACAGGAAAGGTGAATTTCTCCTGTGGAGTCATTTCTGTGCCAAGCTGAGCAAGTTACAGCATTTTACTCCTGTTTTCCAAGGCAAATTGAACATCCCCCTGTCTTCCTCATCCTTTTCTGGATGGTCATGTATTTTTTTGTGTATCTTCTGGCACCTAGGCCAATATTGTTCTAGAGTGCCCTGCATAAAGAATATCCTCAGAAGCTACATTTGTTGAGGATGAAGAGGGATTGCACTGGATTACATAGCTGGTAGCTCTGTAGCTCAGTGCAGTCTCTTCAAAAGGGTAATGGAGTAATGAGGATTTCAGGAAGATAAAAGCCAGAATAAATTTGATTCAATAATATTACAGTGGATATACCACAGCAGGACTCATCTCAGAATCTGGAGATATTTACAATTAGATTTGGAGCAAATAAAATGTGGAATTTTTTTGTTTTCTTTTGTTTCATGCTGTACCTGATAACACAGAACAGATTCTCTAACTTTATTATCGAAGCTGATGACGTCAGTAAAGTACCTACATTCCTAAACTGTGAGAAAAATCAGTCCTACAGGAAAGACAGAAGATTTACAATGGTAAAGAAAATTCCTTAAAGTAATTTCTGCTATTTTGTAGTGCTCTGAGTCTCCAGATCTGGTTAGCAAGAGATATTATAGTAATAAATCTTTTTATACTTTTGAAGAAAAATGAAGAGTAAAGGTTAAGGCTGGGAATATACACTTTAAAATTAAAGAGTAAATACTATGCCAGCTATTTAAACATGCAATGGCCAGATACACAAAAGAAAAACCTGTTAATGTTTCTGTTCACATGATCCTTACTCAGAGCTTGCAAGTTCTGCAAACATAAAATCTTAAGTCCTCCAGTTCTATACTTCACATTTGCAACATTTTCAGAAATTCATTAATAGTGAACAACTCTCTGAAGTTATTCTGAAAAGGTCTTGCCAGTAATGAATGGATTTCAGATACCTCACAGCGTACACAGACAACAGCAACAGGCACCACAGTCAGATAGACTTTCTGCATTGTGTTACATCATTCTACTGAACAAGCCTCTTCATTCATTAGCAAACACAGTGCTCAAGGCTAGTCAGGTGCATACAGGCTCTGTACCTGCCCAGTGCCTGTATACACAGACATTACTTGGAAAAGAGTTGACAATTTTTAACTGGATGCCATGCAGGAATTTCTCTGCTGATGCTTGGCTCTTCAAGAAAAAATTATTTTATAAGTTTAATGTTATTTTATAATTTATTAATTTTTTAATAACATATTAATCTGGGCAGATATCATGCATAAAAATTACAGTCCAGCAAGACAAATTCCAGTTATACTTATTACAAATTTGTATTAATTCCATAGAGGAAAACTGAAAAAAAGGACTTTGTTACTGCCCATATTAAAAATAGTAAAATCATAAAAGTCAACTGGCTATGTAAGGGCAGTTCAATTCCCCACAAAATTTGACAGCTATAGCCAAAGCTGGAGAACACTTACCTGTGTCTACATTGGTTTTAAGCTGCAGTTCAGTAGCTAGGAAGAATCTAGCAGACTCCCAGATTTACCTACTCCCTGACCAGGCTTTTCTGATAGCAGACTAAGCCTCCAGGCAGGATTCAGCCAGCATGTTAGCATGCCTGGTAGACTGACATCTCACTGGTCACCATGCCACACTTCCTGTCTGCCATCTAAATGGACAGCAAAGAGAAGCAGACTTGAGGGAATTTCAAAAAGCAATGACAGATATTCAAAAGAAAACCCATGGACAGGTGGTTAAGAATAGACTCGCTATTTAGAAGCATAAACTTCATCTTAGGATGCTTCCCTAGGTAGAGGGAGAAGGAGAAAGATGTTTTTCTGCCTACGGTCCATTGGAAAAAGCCAAATACTGCAGTGCATTCAGCTAAACGAGCACCGTTCCCTGGAAATCTCTTCTCCAGTAGTGTGGATGATTGACCAAAAGCATCTCAGCCTTCTGTGAGGTGCTTCTTACCTTTATTGCAAAGGCTGCATATATTTTCCATACCCTAACCTGAAATGGCTCATTCTAGTCTTAGATTTCAGCTGGTTCAAGTTGACACACTGTTTTCCCCCCAAAGCTATTTACTCACTCCTTCACTAAAAAGCCTACTATGACCCAAGAAATACATTTTCATACTAAAAACCAGAGATGTGGAAAATGGCATTACACATGGCAAAGGCTTGAGATGCTGGGAAAATTATTCAAAGAAAGAATAGAAATGTGATAAGTTTGAAGCTGCCAACTGAAACAAAGGGAGCAGCAAAAAAGAAGACTATAGAAAATGTATTGTCAGTGACTCCCAGTGTGGAATTGTATCCCTAGGTGAGTGCTGAGACAGTCTCTTGAACGCTAATGAGATGCTTAACATCACCTAGTACTTCATTTGACTTCACTCTTAGAGAAAACAGAAAGCAAGAAAAAAAACCACAAAACACTGTTTGCAGATCTGGAAGATATAATTCCCAGACCACTGGGCAGGTGGTGGGGGAAATGTTGCATAAATCCTGAAAAATCCAGACATGAAGAACAACAAAGACCTTCATGGCAAAGAGCAGGGGTTTGGTAGCAACTGTGTGACTCTCAGAAATCACGGCACTCACCCTACAGGACACCAACAGAGATGAGACTGTGATCCATGTGCACAGTGAGTCTAAAAAGACCTCCTCAAGGAGTGATTGATGTGCATCACACTGTTCTCTTGTTTGTTTTGTTCTCTATTCGGAAATATTTTGGCACTAATACTCTAGCACGATGTACTGTAGTAGCTAATATATTTATATCAATGTCCTATATACTACATATCTAGTGTTTTCAGATCATAAACAGTCATTAAAAATTAATAATGATTTAGTAAGAAGAACATAAGAAATATAATTTCCCATAAGAAAAAATCTTGGGAACTAAACCTGGAAGGGCAATTTTAAGGATGTTGGCTTGTTCGAATGCTCTGAAACCTGAAATGATAAAGCTCTCCTTTTAATGACATAAGATAGAAAATTCCACCATTATATTTTTTTTATAATCTCAGCTAAAGAGACATCATTGTGAAGTTATCAACAGTGTGATCAGGTAACTTACCAAGGTTTCAAAATAGTTCCTATATAAAAAGAAAACTGGCTTTGGAAAGTATTCCTACTTTTAAAAATACATTTTTGAATGTACTTTGTACCTGATTGCACAACCACAAATTCAGATATTCTAAAAGTAATCAAATTTACAAGTTGGTTAGCAGTAAAATATCTATACATATAAAGTTGTCATTTCTAAACCACTCGATACACAGCAGAGGCCATATTACTTTCTCCATCCTCTCACCCACTATGTGAAGCTTCCTTACGAAGATAATTTCAACGTGTTGTCACAGGTGGAAGATTGTTTTGGTTCAGGGTTGCGTTTTTTTGGACAAAAGCCTAAGAGATGTCCTTCTGAGAACTTCAGAAATTGTTGAATTTGAATAACCAACCAAACTTTGTGAGAAGACATCAGTACAAGCAGCCCATGGACAGGGAGAAAACCTTTCACCTGGGAGCTTTCCAATCAACTCTTTGCTTACCAAAGTCCACCTTAGACAAGCCAGATAACATTAGATGGCAAGTTTTAGAACAGATGTGAGATTTCTGTACCTTCTGTGTTTTCGCAGTAAAATGCCAGACTGTTGAAAGCAAAATATTCTGTAGAGCACTGTCAATTCTGATCAGCTTTGGAAGGCAGTAAAAGTAAGGCACCCAGGTGCCTTTGTGCCTTGGTATTTGGATAAACTCTTCAAGAGCAGTTCATCTGTGAACAAATGTGATTCTGTAACAATGCCAAGGTCAGTGATGTGCTGAGTAAGTACCACTGGCAAGTCAAGATGCCTGAGGGCACCTTGAGCTCATATACCAAATTTTTCCACTATGTCAAAAATGATATGAGAAGAGATTACATCATGTAACCTGCCATCTCCCTCCATTTTGTTAAATCCTTGCCCTGCCCCCACCCCAGCTTGTGAAATCCCCTCACGCACCTGGCAGGGTTCCCAGAACTTGCCTGAGTTTCATTAATGAGAGAGAATACTGATTTGGGGTGATCTGGTGTGCATCGCCATAAAATATGTCACTACCTACTTATTGAAGTTGTAGAGGAAATCTATGATCAACAGCGCATGAAAAGATCAGAAGCTCTTAAATACCTAATTTCTTCCTTCAGATTAAGAAAGGCAAGAGATAGGAAAAAAGCCATCTCCCTGAATATTATGTCTTTGGTAATACCAGACTGGACCCATGCTGATAACCATCTTGCAACACAGAAGGCAACCTCTTAATAAACACTAAACCCTTCTAATCTGGAAGACTGAAACCACTCTAATTACCAGAAATTAAATTGTTCAAGGAAGGCTTATAAAAATATGTCACCCCTGTGCTCAGAGAATAGAAATAATTTTACCTTTCTTTTTCTTTTGACAGGACCTAATCCACTGGGTGATATTGGTACACAAGATTAGAGACAGATGTCCAGGAATATAGATAGTTACTAAAAATAGACCTCATGGAAAGGTGTTCGCTAGATTTTGCCATAAATTAAAATAAGGCTTTTTTTTTTTTCCCCAGTAAGATTTCTGTGTCCTTTTGCAAATACCTGTGGCATGTTAATTACTCAGAGACTGTTTTTTATAGAACACCTTTGTAAGGGAAAATTTGTTTCTAGAATTTACATGCAAATAGAATTCATTAAAATTTCATATATATTTTAAAATATTTGTAAACACACCTGTAAATTATTATGTGTATAGCTTTGAACTCACTTTGTGCTCAAAAGAAGTACTAGTTTGATAACATTGGAGGCAGCAAGGACAGTTGCATTAAAAATTTTGTGGCAATAACTCAACTACATGGCCCAGCCCAAGTAGGAGCTGTCACTACAGAGTATAAAAGAAATCATATACGTATGCCCAGTTCAAAAGATAGTCCTGTTGCCAATGACAGTGGGGAATTTTGTTATGCTAGAGAAAATGGATAGATACCTCATAGATAATGTCAGCTTACAAGTAGTAAACAATTACTACAAAATAAGTAACAATGAAATCTATTATATTCTGTCATATGCATTTTTTGCTGTGGGAATAAAGTTTTATTTTCCTCAGTAGTTTTGTTTGCTGAAGGAATGGCTCAGAGAATCACACTAGAGAGAGCTTGGAATTTACAGCTTCAGTTCTTATGCCCTGAAAGTCCTTTTTCAGAGACTTTTTCTCCCTTAACCAGACAAAAAGCACATCCCTTTGCGTTCTTAACCCACATTACCATATTTCATATTCTTGCTGCTATACTTCAGTAAGTCCTTCGGTGACAGAGAAGGTTATTCAGGTCTGGAAGCGTCTCTGTTGAGCTATGGCAAACATCTTTAGTTTAGTCTTTTTTGGATTATATCATTTAGAAAACAGTCAAAACTGTTTGTCTGAACCCCACAGATGCCCTACAACACACAAGATTCGAAGACAGCTGCCAGACTAGCAAAATGCCAAGCCTGCTGACACGCTGGAGTTCATTCAAACAGAGGTGCAGCTACCAGGGGTCAGAATGAAAGGGGGTGGGGGGGGTTGGGGAACCACAAAAATCATACCTACTTAGGAGCTGAAAACTAGCCCTTATATACTAAAACCTTCCCTCCTATCTGCAGTAAATATTTTTAGGTTAAAAATTTAGCAAGTTAAAATTTCAACTTTTTCATATTTGTTAAAGGGTCTTTCTTCATCATTCATTAAAATTGAATGTCTTAAAATTACGAGGCATTTGCTTGTATGTGTTTTATTAAAACGCTTGCAGCTGGCTTTAAAACGTTCATCTCCCTTTCAAAAGACATGTATATATATACATACAGAGTACACAGTAGAAGTGTGATTTACAGTCTTCCAGGTGAATAATATCCATATTGTATGATATTACACAATATAAGAGCTCTAGTTCATGTAAGATTCTCAACACCATTGGTGGGACGTGGAAATAAAGACCTTGAAAGGAAGTGAAAAGACAGGATCAGATAGAGCCTAAGTTAGCAAGAACAGATTAATGATACTGACTTTTTCCCCCCACTCCCCTCTTTTTTTTCCCATCCAAGAGGACTAGTTTCTTGGAAGGGAAAATGAGATAAATCTAATCTATCTGGACTTCAGTAAAATATCTGATTAGTTGTCACACTGGAAATTGCTCATTAAATTAGTCCAGATGAGGATCAGCACAAAAAACAAACAAACAAAAAAAAAAGGTTGTCCATAGAACCATCTGAAAGAGACAGAAGAGTGGACTGATGAGCTTAGGTTACATTTCTCTGTGATAGAGAGGATTTAGATTTAATGCCTTGGAGTGTTTATTCCTTTGTCATTCTTTATGCCCTTATAATAGGGAAATACTACCCATCTGCAGGATTCTTTCAGATAAATATAAAGATGTGCCAATATGTCTGCCCACGAATTACTATTAAAGAATAACAGCTTGTAGGTCCATATAAACTACGATTGAGATCATATTAATCTTTTTCCTAAAACTACATATGAATTAAAAGGCAGGTGCTAGCATTTTTATGACACTGTGGTATGTCACGCTGTGAATAATGACTGTGAATAAATACTGCATTTGGGGAATTTTAATCTGAAGTTCATAACGATATTGGTACTAACAGATTTATATTCCCCACCCAGCCAGCCTCATCAAATGACAAACCCTGGCATTCAATTGCATTAAATGATAATTAGTCAGTCTACTTCTAATCTGATGGTTAATATATCATGTCAAAGGCTTTCCTATGAAGAAGATTGAATTGGAATTTCATCTATACCATTAACATGATGCATTACAATAATGGGTCCCTATCCCAGACCTGAAGCTTCAAGGAAGTTTGAATATGGAGAAGAATCCGAACCCAGGCTTTCTGACTCCAGTGTCTCACAGGTTCTGCTGAGCTGGAAACCGTTGTGGCAATAGGTTTGAGGATTCCAGTGGCCCATTTTCCACAACTGGTAAGACATCACATTACGGAGCTCAAGCTTGTAAACAAAACCAGATTCAGAAAGAGGCAGCAAACAAACTAGTATAGACTTGTAAATTGTTTTCCCTTCACAACACAATCCAGCATTCCCGTCACGCATGTCAATTAAGAACCAGCAAGATATTTAACAGTGATATTTACAGCATCTACAGAAGAGTATTAGCCATCAAACTGTAATGTTAGTAAGTTAAAATCTTTTAGGGATAACTAAAGTTCAGGGTCATTTTGCTAAATATATCCATGTGCAGCAAGGCTACAATCAATCATTTCTTATGATAACCATCAAATTGAACATAACCAACCGTCGTTAACCTCATTAATGGATGAGTCTCTAAGGAAAGATAATTTGTGCTGCCCTTCAGCTTTCTGGGAGACAATGCACAGAAGAGACAGTCACACATTTGACATCCTCAATGCCAGTCTCCCATCCCTTAATTCTCTTGAGCTGCACCCTTGCATATGGGACTTTCATCAGATCTACTGCTTATGCTCCTGCCGTGTAACTGTGTCTTTGATGACCAACCTTCCCTCTACCAGACTTACATATTTGCAAATGGAACAAAATGTTTCTCTTGATCAAAAGCTAATCAGGCACAGGTGGTAAGATCAACCCTTACAGCTTCCAGTCTCAGATCCAGGAGCACAGAAGTCCATAGGGACATTAATGAATCAGCACAGAGTCAACAGTTACAGAAGTCCCTTTCCTGATCAACATGTCTTGACCTCCTTTGGTCTTAACTCTGGGTTCTCATGATAATTTAGTTTTGTCCCCCTCACAGGTGGGACAGTTATCTCTGATAAGAAACCTATATACTGGAAAACAAATTATTTACTGTTACTGGGTCATTTTCACATATGACCTGGAGTAAATACAAATGGTTGCGGTCCAGTCATTTAAGTTTCCTGTCTTAGACACCTTCAAAAGACCTTAAAAAGACAATTTTACTTGCATTTTTACTAGTAGACAACACTTCCTCAAAAAGGACTTACTGGCACACAAAAAAAGAAATTTAATTGTGATCAATAACATCAAATGTGTTTTTTCTCTTGTAAAGTGTACAGTATAAAATAGCATTAAAACATGGGGTATTTTTCTCCCAAATAGTATTCTAAACTGTTTTATAGCTTAGAATAACATAATCACTAAATTAAATAGCTTATAATGGAAGAGATGAAATATAGTATTAAGAGGCTCAGACAAGTGAGAAAAGCTGCTTTCCAATGAGATTTTAAAAGACACAGCAAGACAATGAGGCAGAAAGATTCAGAAAGGCTGTTCCAGATGGCACGGTCTTCAGAGGAATAGGGTTTCACAGCAAAGACACATTTGTGAGATAGTACAGGAAAGAAATAGTTGTCAGACTAGTCAAAAGAGCAAGACAAGTCAATAGAAGAAGACAAAATAGCATGCAGCATTCGCAGATGCCTCAGGTCTCTTCAATTTCCATCTTGTGTTCGGTGGTGGGACTTACACCCTTCATGTGAATAGCTTTACAAACCACCTCATCTTCACTATGTTTTGGTGCAACACGAAACACAACAGGGTACAGACATCAGGTGAATTGTTCAGAATTATGAGATAGAAATAATAGCAAAAATGGCCCTTGTAAGATCTACTGGAATAGATCACAGGTGAAAAAGCATTTTCAAACTGTTTCTTAACATGAATATATGAAGAAAGAATTACATTGGAAAAATACAAGCAATGAGACCGCAATGTTTCTGAACTGCACAGACAACATCATTCAGCCAAGAGAAGCAGGACCAGAAGACCATAGTGAAGACAAGAAAATGAGAATTTTTTATTTTTATATTTTACTGTGTAAGACAAAAAAAAGATATGGGCGAGAGAGATCTGTTAACAGAACTGAAGACATTCTCTAGAGAAATGGACTTGCAGTGTTACTCAGCAGTAACATTTCCCAAAGATTAAGGAGATTAGAGAGCTGTCAAACTGATCCATACCTATCATACAACTGTGTAATGTATATTCACAAACCTACACGCACTAGAAGGACTAACGATGTCTCAGCAGCAAGATTTCGTACAATCCGAAGAAATTATGTCATTTCTGCCTTTAGTTCGAAATGTGTAATTATACATCATCTTCTGGGCTTTGCGGGAATTCTGCCTGAAATGTGACAACATGACTACTCCCACAAAAGAGTAGGCTTGGATATGTTCCCTCTGTGATGTGTCTATACTTAAGAAAACAACCACTGATGGGTATCAATACAAACAATGCATCAGTCATGTAAACATCTTTACCATGCTTTAGAATTGCTTTTGAGATTCAGGGATGGTTATTCAGCAAGCTTCTCTGCAATCACAAAGCCGATTAGCACAAACACATCTTTCACTGAAGGTCTCAGTACTGCTCAGGGGAATTGTCACTTCAGACACCTTTCACTGAATATTATCATTCATGTAAAGCTTTGGCACTCTATAGACGTAAGGTAGCTATTGTCATCCAATGGGATTAACTCACTAAATTAGCTACAGAAATGAGATACAGTAAATAATATTTTTCTGAATGTTTCTTTTGAGAACAATATCGTTATTTAAGAGAAATTGAGCAGATGCTTTTAAAGAACATTACATTTTAAACAAAAATCCATTTATATCTAAAGCAGTTAAGCAGCAGGTATATAGGAGAATGTTCTCCCATTACTTCAGAAACAAAGTCATTTTTACTTCATTAAATCTAAATTCGTTTAGAGAAATAAACAATCTGAATACTAAAAACTATATTACAGGAAGAAAGGGATTGACTGTGATTTACTCAGAGCTTTTAAATAACAGGGAAGGGGCAGGACAAGTGGCTGAAACACAGACCAGCAAAACCAGTGAATTTTGAACTCTAGGCTTTGCTGGAGCTCTTTTCCCCAGCTAACAGTAGGTGAACAGGTCTTTTTCTAGTGTAAAATACTTATTGAACCTCTTCTGTCCTCCAGAATACTTTCAGGGGACTCTGACTAAGAAATAAAAATTCTCCTTTCTTCTCGTTCCTAACCTAAAACCCACTAAAAGAAGACTGTGTTGCCATTTTCACTCACTTCTTGACAGGATTCTGTGGAGGAATAATGGACGCCACACATGACCAATGTGATCAAAGTAAACAATGACGACCCTTTATTGCAATACACACCCAGTTTATATAGCTCAGGCAACTAGCCATGTGCCCGTAAACAGATCACGATTGGTTGTACGTGTCCATGTGTCCTTTCTTGATTGGTTCCCCTGCAGGCGTTCAGGCAGCAAACAGTCTATCGCGATAGCTTTCCATACCTGGAACTGTGTTGCCCTGCTTCCCTTTCCTGACACGCACGCCACCTACTGTCCTTCAGTCGATCTCCATCTTGTTATCCTTCAGACAACGGGTGATAGTTTGGATTGCCCATGTGTACTAATATCCCACAGGATTCTTTCCAAGCCACACCCACTTTTGTAATCAACTGAAGTTTGTTTACCTCCATATTGAGACCCATCTCTTCCACTGAGAGACCTACAGAAAAAGGTCTATTATGTTGCACACAATTGTCACAGAAACAAGAACAACTACTCAGGAAATTTCAAATTCTGTTTTATGTATGTGACATCTGTGCAGAAAGATAATTCCCAGCTCTAAGTTTGAATGCATAAAGATTCCAAATTGTACTAGCTCTGATAGTTCTGATCAGGCTACGTGACAAAATTATTCTAAAGGATTGAAAGGGTACTATTAAAATATTGCTTTTTCTTTGTATAATACTGCCTCTTTAAACTAATTACAAGACCATTTGGAAATAATGATTTTGGCCATCTCTATTCAGCCTAACCTCTTGTGTCTGAAGAATCAGAAATTATTTTGCTTATTAGAGACTACCTCTTTCTCTCAGCCTTTTTGTTATTGGGATGCTGAAATAATCAAATACCTATATTTTGGAATAAAATTTCATTGCTCTAGAAATGTAGCTACCTGCAACTGAACTAACCTCACATACACGAATATCTCCAGCAGACTACAAAAGGAATGTTTCACAAAATCTACCTGCTTCAGGGCAGGCTGAGGAGTGTTGTGGAAAACTGAAAAATTCACATTTCCTAGCATTCTCCTCTTACCAAGAAAGCTCTGAATGCACAACTGAGGAGACAGGGAATTCTCTTAAGAGAACCTCTGACAGCCTGAAAAGATGGATTAATGACATAGTTCAGTTACAGCAGCACAAGCATAAGCATTCTTAAGTATTTTGTCTAGAAGTGTCATTATAAGTAAATAAAACCTAAGGAAATATTCACACCACCTACTGCAAAGTTGGACTGTTGTGCAACACATTCCTACACTGTCTTTACCAGCATCTTACTGATGGTTTTGCATAACAAAGGAAAAAACAAACAAACAGAATCATCTTTTATCGTACAGTAGAATACTGGCTATCTCAACAGAAGAAGTATGGCTCATAGTGCTGCTCTAATTAGGTTAGGAAAATTAATTATTCCCTACCTTTAATTCCTATGAAGCAGGTGAAAAACTGATTATGAGCCAGCAACGTGTTCTTGTAGTTTAGAAAGTTAACTGTATCCTGGGCTGCATCAGAAGCAGCATAGCCACCAGGTCAAGGGAGGAGACTATCCTCCTCTACTCTGCTCTGGGGAGACCTTACCTGGAGTAGCATGTCCAGCTCTGGAGTCCTCAGCACAAGAAAGACATGGACCTGTTGGAGCAGGTCCCAAGGAGGCCATGAAAATGAGCAAACAGTTGGAACAGCTCCGCTGTGAGGACAGGCTGAGAGAGTTGGGGAGAAGCATAGAGAAGCATGGAGAAGAGAAGGCTCCAGGGAGACCTTACAGCAAACTTTCTGTACTTCAAATGGGCCTATAAGAAACACAGGGAGACTTTTACCAGGCCCTGTAGCAACAGGACAAGGAGTGATGGTTGTAAACTTAAAGAGGAGATTTAGACTAGAGAAAAGGAAGAAGTTTTTACTATGAGGATGGTGAAACACTGGAACACGTTGACTAGAGAGTTTGTGGATGCCCTGTCATTGAAAGAGTTCAAGACCAGGTTGGATGGGGGTTTGAGAAATCTGGTCTAGTGAAAGATGTTCCCTCCCACAGCAGGGGTGTGGAATTGGATGATCTTTAAAGGTCCAACCCAAACCATTCTATGATGCTTCATTTTCCATAAGCGAAGAGAAAAAGAGGTGAGATACACTGAAATACAGTAAATTGTTAAACATTGTAGAGTTTGAGGAAAAGATTCCTTTGTATTTGACTGGAATGAGTTTACTGTAAATCAAAAGCTTAAAAGTTTTAAAGTTGTAATTGGATCAGCAGGGCTCTGACAGTTTTATGGTTTTATAGCAGTATGGATCTAGAAGAATGGCTTTTTTTTTTTTTTTTTTATAATTTTCTCACAATATACAAGTAGTAAAAAAGATCCAGCCTGGGATATATTTTCAAAGGAATTTCAAATAGGCTATCAATCTCTTAATGCTCTTTTTGTATTACGAGTAAACAGGGCTCCAGTTTAAACTTTAAAATGCAACATACCCTACCCTGCCAACTTATTCTCAGTGCACCAAAGACCCCATTATTTGACAGATGACTAAGGACTTAGCTGATTGTCTTCAGTGTTTGATATACAAACTTGACAAGCATAGTCTATTAAATTAGAAGAATGCCAAAGTGAGTGGCGGAGATTTCCAGAGACCCAGTAAGAGGAGTGAATAAAAAAGAAATAGCAAGGTTTCACCTACACAGCCCAGGCACCCAGCTGATGTTACCAAGACTGGTATCCTTCAAAGATAATTATTATAACTCAAAAAGAAGTTAGAGGCATGTTGGAACCTCAGTTAGTAATTAAGATGCTGGGAAGAATGGTATGCTGAAATTCATAGCAAATGCTTATAATCCTGGCCTTAAAATTCATTTATCTAAGTTCACTGACTTTCACTGGGACTTAGATGCCTAAGTCACTGAGATGCTTTTGAATAGCAAATCCAAAAGAACTGCAGATAAAATTCTAGGGATCTTCAACACAGAAATTTATAGCTTGCTGGTACTGAAACATAAAATGCGATTAAATGTCTGCACTGAAAAACAGCATGAGTACATATCTCTGCTGAGAGATTCTAAATAAATGGTCAAGCCTTGAGACATTACCTTGCTTCATCCTTTTGAAGCATCCTCTTTAAGGACTGAAGACCTTTGTAGCCTTTAATATCAATAACAATTGTAAGAAGTAGTTAGATTTTTCTCCCCTGTATATACCTGTATATAGCAGGTAAATCCTGTCCTATCTATCAGTATTCAAAGCATGCAAAGGGCACAAGGAAAGGAAGGCACCTGTCAAGCTGAAAAAGAACAAGTGCTATTAGAAAGGATTTCACAAAGTCACAATAGCTAAAGTGGCAGAAGAGAAAGTGCACTATATATGCTTAAAATACAAGCAGGAGAATAACCTGGACAAAAAAATCCTTACAGAGGAAATTACATGAGGTAGATCAAGGACCAAATTGCATTTCCAATTTGTAGAAAAACTAGCTTTACTACCAGGCAAATACATTAAGTATTTGACAATTCAATAGAGCTTTGAATGTAGCTTGATCTTGTCACTTACAGGTTGGTTTATTTTTCTAGTTCATAATTAAACATCTAATAAAAGCCATTATATATAACCAATGTAGGCCAAGTAAAACATTTGGGTATCAACCTTGTACACACATTTCCTGAATATATACTAAAACCTGTGAATAATTAACTATCTTACAGGGGAAAAATATTATGGCTTAAAATATATTCTTAAAAGAAGAGAAAAAAAAGGGTGTGGCGGGGAGACAGGAGAAATGTAATCTCAATGGAGATTATATAATCAGAAAAAAAACCCAAAAAAACCAAACCAAAACAAAACAAAAAAACCACCAAAAAAGAAGAAATAGTCTAGCTGGTTATCAAAACATCCATTAAATTATGCCTTTGCTCCCTCACCTAATCTTCTGAAACTTCTGGCACACATTGGGGATCAATGGCTACCTAACAACATAGGTGTGGTACTGACATATGTACTGCCCACAAAATCATGAAATCTGAATCAAATTTCTGAGTTACTGGATGCACTTTTAACAACCCAGCAATATTTCTCCCAATAGTAGTTGAAACGTACATAGTCTACCTTAATTGCTCCTGCCTTTCCTTAAACAGCTTTGCCACACATGAATGCATACACACGTGGACATATATATCCACAAGCATACAAACCCAAACACAATGTCAGAGTGCATTCTGGCCTCTTCACTGTCACCAGTAGGCTGAGAAACTTTGCCCAGATCATTTCAAACCACCATCCCACAATTTCTTCTCCTGAAATGTAAAACATTTCTGGGTGTCACATAAGAGCTAGGTTTATATACACAAATGTGGGGATGACTGGCCTCAGATGTAGAGTAAATTATAAAGCCATATTTAAAAAAAAAAAAAAAAAAAGGCAGACACTTAGCTTAAACTGAAGCACTTCAATAGGAATAGTCATCTGTATTCATAACATGAAAGTGCAGCTATGTAATTCCAAAGTTTGTATTACAGATTCAGAACTGGAGATCAAATGCCTGCAGCATCTCTAACACTGGCTTCAGGTTATCATTCCATGTGCATTTGTGAAGAAAAACGCAAGCAACAAAACTCTCCAAAATAAATTAGTGGTATGCTGTCAGTAAGCTGTACTGTATTTATAATTCTTTTGAAAATTCTCATAATATCCACATCATAAAAAAATATATTTCCTAGATCTATCTGTTTCATTTTCTTGTTGATTAGTCTTGCACTTAAATTTTCTCTGTTGACTCTAATTACACGATATTTCTGGGCTTATTCAAAAGCTTTTTTTTTTTTTTTACTTCAGTCAGTGCACCAGGTAAACCAGACTCAAGCCAGTTTCAGCATGGAAAATACAGAAGGTAATAAATTTTCCTGCTTGGTGTGTTATATCAGCCTGGACTCTGCAACACACTAACGTATTCACCCAGCTTTTGGTCAGGAGGTTGAAACTGGACAGCAGAAATCATGGGCAGATTAGGTGGGATGCCCTTTGGCTGTGGATAACAGCACTCAGATTTTATGAGTTACAAGAAAGTTAGGTTCTACATTAAGAGTTTGTCTCTTTTATTAGCATATCACTACTTTTTACTATCTCACTGGAATTTCCTTCTCTTCCCTAAGTTTATTGTAAGATGAAGAATAGATGATAGATCGAGCTCATATAACTTTAACGTTCTAATGTAAACAAACATGACTTTCAGTTTCCTGTCACTGGTTATTTATGTGTTTTGTCACCAAGTAAGCCCAGTGGGCCCTACCTTAGAAGATCAGGTAATTTTAGGCGGATTGAGGTAGACCGAGTGTAGCAAGTCTTTAGACTTAGCTGAGTGAGACCTTTGTAAGATCCAAAAAAGGTATTTTCTGTAGACTATTCAATGAAAAATATTTTATATATTTAAATTCTTCGAAAGCAAACAGTAATGAGGAACACAATTGATGAGCCATGTAGTCATGAGACTCACATTCTTTGATTTTGTTTCTATTTCAGCGAGCAAGTGTCATCTCATCAAGCTATTGTGCTTCTTGACATGATAAGGCAAAATCCATTATCCTAAGGAAGGCTCCAACAGACACTTGTATGGCTTACAAATTCAGCATATATGAGAGCAGCTGTGGCAGCTGCTGCCTTCTCAGGTGAGATGAAGCAAAAGTTAGTTTGCAGTGAAAGAGCAGAACGTTACATTAGGGGTGAATTTAGTACATGCCTGTGGAGTAACTGCAGTATAGCTGTTAAAAGTCAAAGCTATATTGGCCAACTGACAGAAATTTTTACCGTTAGTATCAAAGCCAAAATTCAAAGCACATGAGTTAAAAGGCTGAATGAATATAGAAGTTCAATTTCTGGAGCAACATATGTATTTGTGGCAAAATCATAACAGAAACATACATGAAAAGTAACTAAGGTGATATAGTCTGGTTCATGATGCTTACGGGACAAACAAGAACTATTATATTCATATACTTTATTTTTAGAGCTCACAAACTGTACCTGTTGCTCTCATGCAGATGTAACACTGAAAACGTATCCAACTACAGGAAATATTAATCTCTACTAATATAGGTGCAGCCACTATTGCTAAGATTGTTTTTATTCCTATCATTACCACGCAAGGTAATCTGAGCTACTTCAATCTTCCTTTCATTAAATATAATGCTTCTGTTTTCAGTCTCAGGTATCAATGACTGCAACTGTTAGTAAATGTTAACTCTAAAATAATTGCTAATACTTGTGCAAGAAAAGAATGGAAACACATGAAACTGATAACCCCTGAAATGACTACTCCTGGGATAAGGTTTTGAATAAGGGGAATATTGCACAATAAACTGTACTGAATCCTTCAACTTGTGGACTTCTTTAAGTACCACCACTTCTTTGTACAATAGCTAGAATCACTAGAGATATAGCCTTTGTGGGGTTTTAATTAATTTCTTCATTTATCTTGATGATCTTCTAGATATACTGATGCAATCTACAAGAGTGTTATTTTAATAAAACTGCAGTCACCATTTATCTGCCTAGAGTTCCTTTCCGATAAGATTAAATAACCTACTCAGGATTTACAAGTTTAAAATAAATTGACCACTGTCTGTAACAATGCCAGAGTGCTGACACTTACCAACCACATGCATTTCTAAATCCAAATTTATCATGTTTGTGATAGATACTGAATATTTGATCATATTTATCCTAACAAAATTGCTGCAGTGGTTTAGATTTTTTTTTTTTTTTTAATATTAACTGAATTTGCCTATACACACAGGCTGTAGGACTGAAACATATTCTTTTCTTTACTAATTATATAGCATTTTATAATCCCTTTGCATTATTAACTTATTTAGGTTGCCTTTGATGATTTGCCTGCAATGAATGCTATAGATCTTCCAGATTGACACTAACCTCTACACATCATCCCCTAAGAAAGAGCTGTCCCATTTTATACTTGTTGAAGCTCTTGCCAGCGAAGAATCTGGTTCTTCAAGAGCCAGTGCAGCTGATGAAGCTCATAAAAGCCTTGCACTTAATTATATTAAAAGCTGTCTTAGTAAAACTAATACATCCTCACTAACAGATTTACCAAAAAGGCTTTGGAGCTGTTTACCTGCTGGATTAGCACAGTACCCTCTCACAGTCCAAACACTACACTTTCCCTCTTCCCTTACTATTGATGTCACAGATTCATAGACTGGTTTGGGTTGGAAGGGACCTTTCAAGGTCATCTAGTCCACCCTTGCTTGCAGTGATCAGAGACATCTGGAACTAGAGCAAGCTGCTCGGAGACCTGGCCAACCTGATGTGGTGCGTTTCAAGGGATGGGGCATCGACCACCTCTCTGGGCAACCTGTGCTGGTATTTCACCACCATCAGTGTAAAAAGTTTCTTCCTTCTCTCCAGTCTAAATCTCTACTATTTTAGTTTAAAAACATCACCCCTTGTCCTGTCACAACAGACCCCGCTGAAAAGATTGTTCCCACCTTACAGGCCCCCTTGAAGTACTGAAATGCCACAATAAAGTCTCCCTGGAACCTTCTCTTCTCCAGGCTGAACCACCCCAACCCTCTCAGCCTGGCCTCACAGCAGAGGGGTTCCAGCCCTCAGATCATTTTGTGGCTTTCTCTGGGACCACTCCAAAAGGTTACAGTCCCATAGCTGCTCCATAAATCTCACCCTTCAGAGAGAAGGAGGACAAAGGATATTTTATGAAATCCTTAGAAGAGTCTGTTTCTTCCGGTGCCTTGAAACATCATAGAACTTCCGGCTACAGTTTATCATATTCTTCCCTTTCCTTTTGAACACTGAAATCTGCCCTTCCTAAAAGGACACGGTAGCAATTCATTACCAAGGCAAAGATTTTTCTAACAAATTCAGAGGCGCAGACGAGTCCACCAGTGTTGCAAATCTTCATGCAGTTTGGACAATCTTTCCTAGAGAAATAACTTTAATATAATTTTTACGAGACTATGGGACTATAGTTCAGATACACTTTTGTTTCTCATTTAGAAACATTTAACACTTCATCGCTATTCATTAATTTTAAACTGCATTTTAACCTTTATTCAAAAACACACTTTAAGGTGAGGTAGTTTCTTGAAAGCCCTCAGGCAAGAACTGCAAGTCTCTGAAATCACAGTCATCTTTCTGGGAAGTAAATCTTCTCAAGAAGGAAAGAATATTTGACCATAAAAAAGCATAGTTTAACTTTTTTTTTTACAGAGTAAGGTAATTTTTTAAAAGCTATCCATTTTAGTTAGCAATGTTATAAAAGGCATAATCTCACCAAAAATTACTCAACAGGTTCCATCTATTGTGGATGGGTTTAATCAGTTCAGTACCACAGAGAAAAGCCAGATACTTCAGACCACATTTACAGCCTAGAGAAAAAATTGGTGATGACCCTAGATTCTGCCAGGAATAACGAGGCAAACTGAATCAGTACCTGTTGTTTTTTACTGTGCACTTCTTTGTGAGGAGCACACTGAATCCAGCCAGAGCTAAGGATGGCTGGATTAGGCATCAAAGGTGACACCGCCTGCTTCCTCAAGACAGAGCAACTATAGACAATCCAGTTCAGGGAAACATCTTTACCTGCATTTCTGAAGCACCTCTTTCTGCAGCAGGCAGGAGCTGAGCAAAGTTCAGAACTGTCACTGAATATGGTTTGGGGGCTGATTACCATGTTAGTTTTGCTGCTGTCTTGGCAGAGACAGAGACAGCAAATTCTCCACATTGAGGACTGCCATTATGGTCATATCTCATACAGGTATATGACTGCAATATCTAACACACAGGAGTCCTAGAAATGCAAGCAAAAGGTATAAAAACAATCTTGGGCATGCCTATGAAGGAAAAGGAAATATAACTTTCAGAAGTAAATTTTAAGTTAGTAAGTTTTCCTGTATGTTTAAAAGCACATACTTATAGCAAGTATTTTTACACATTGTATAGTGTTTAACATTTATCACCAAATTGTTATGTATACTTTGAAGAAAAACAAAATTTGAATCTTAGGAAAACAGTGACAAGTAAATAAGACTTGTCTGAAAATAATTAATCCCAAGTTATTTTCTGACACTAATTAAATAAACCTCCACATTATGTTTAAGCAGGTTAGAATTTCAACACTCCATAGGACTGCCTTTGTGCTGCATTTTTTGTCTTTTCACACTTCTCTGGGCATTCACAGATTTGTATTTTAATGATATTCAAAGAAGAAACCCTTTTTCCTTTCAAATGAAAGCATGCTGCTTTGGGGGGAAAAAAAAAAAAAAGGAAAAAAAAATACTGCAACTCATAGCTCTTATCTGATTTGCTAACTTTAGATTTGCTTTCTTAAATGGGATGACTATTAAAAACGAGAAGATCATTCCTGTAAAGCCAAAATAAATGAGTTGGGTAGGTGAACTGATTGGGTTAGAGGATGAAACTGTTCTCTTCAATACTTAGTTGATAATACCAACCAGCATCATCTAGCAACACTGCAGCACTCCTCAGGTACAGTCGAGTCTCTGACCCACCACACACTACTGAAACCTTTCCAGCAAGGTAAGAGTTTGAATTGAGACAACTTGGGAACATTACATCTCAAATTTCTATTCCAAGATGTTAGAGAGAGCATGGTATTAGCAGTATGTGTGGAGCAAAGTATTAGAGTATTATGATACAGTATCACCTTTCCCCACGCCCCTTCCTTCCCCAAAAGTGGAGAAAAAACCCCAACAACACATGCTCTTTTATAGGAAAGGCTTTTTCTTGGTCAGAAAGATGAAGTACTAGAAGGTGTGTGAGATATTTATCTGATGTAAAATTCAATTCAAAATCTAAATTACTTTTTCTTATCAAAGTTGAAATAAATCCCAGCAACCATGAACCTTTAGTGGTCCACCAGTGCTAATTCCTTGAATAGAGAGTAAGGTTTTGCAGAAAAAATATTTACTAATCAGGAAGCATGGAAACAGTTTACTGTTAACCACTGTGCTGCTTGTGTAGAAGGGGTTTTATAGAAGCAAAACATCTTTATTTCTATACATGTACATATATATCTCATCATTAAGCTATAAATAAGGCCTTGGGGGCCAATTCATCTGGAAATATTAATTACACAGTTCGGCCAACTGTCCATTCACTTTCCTGGTGCATGTAGAAGTTACACAACCAGCAAACATGAGGCCCATTCTGGTGTTAAAGACAGCGATGACTCAGTAGTGTTCTCTGCACTTGAAAACAAAATAAATGCTAAGGACTAAATATTAAATCAACTGCTTCAGACAAATGCCAATTTTTAAGAATATTTGAATCAGGATCTGCTCAGAGATTTAACATTCCCCAGAACTGGGACCATCCCATGTTCAACAGCTTGAGAATCAGATTCAGAAGAGCAGATGTGCAAAATAAGAACTTCATAGAGCAAACACATGGCCCCACACCCCACTTTACAGGTTAGCAATGATGGCAAACAGGACATAAATTTACAAATAGGAGTAGCAGAGAAATTTTGAGGAGCAAGTTTTAAGGTGAAATTTGACAAGTGAATAAATGGGATCACAAGGCATGCCTGCCAGTAAGCACCTGGATTCAATTACATTTCTTCCTGGAAATAGATATAAATACAATGAATAAAGCCTTTCTTGAAAGATATTGAATAAATTCAACAAAGGAAATAAGGTAAAAGAAAGGGAAAGGAGGGGAAAAAAAAAAAAAATGAAACAAAAGCTGCAAGTATTGGATAGCTATTAGGAGCTAGGATGGAATTTTCTGAAACAGTTCCTGAAATTTTTCAAGGCAGCTAATTCATTAAACACCTACACATACACAAATTGTCAATGACCAGGAATTTTAAAAAGGAAATATACCTGGAAATCTGTAGTATAAGTAACTAAATGAAACATTTTCAAAGACAGCAAAAAAATATTTGAATAGTGTAACTTAAAAGAGAATGCTTGCTCTTTGTTTTTGCTGAATTTTTAACACAACTTGAAAGTATTTGACTTTTCTCTGCATACTTACACCAATTTTTCCATATCTCAAATGAGTTTTGGGTTGGTTTTCTCTTATCCATCTCTATTTGAAACCGCAACTGGACTCAGCTACTGTTAACTGAATACTTCTGATAAACTCGTGCTCTCATTTTAGTTCACATTTCCCTTTGACTTTGGAGGGAGACAGATTCTTTCCTTGATGCTAAATCTGAAGATGCAAACTACAACTAAAAAAGATCAGTCTTGTTTTTTCTTTTCAGTTTTAAGCCCCATTGATTACAGATAGTTCTGATTGCAGATAGTTCTGATTTCCAGGAAATCAGTATTTCATTACTCAGTCATTTTCATCACATGGTCACTCTTTGACAGATACTTTGTCAAAACCAGAGTACTTCAACAGAAAAGTGATTTCTTTTTGTTGAATCAATTTAAATTTAATATTTATATTGATCATAATATTTTTAGAATCAGTTGGTATAGCTGTTAAATTAATACGCATTTCTTCATTCAGACTAACAATGTATCTTAACAGGTGGAAAGGAATAGACTGTATGACATTCTAAGCAGACTTTTCTTAATTTAAAAATAGAGGTAGAATGCCATCTACTTGTTAGTTTCCTATATTGCTAGCTGAGGAAAAAAAAAGCTAACACCCTTGGATTAGTGCAGTCTTTAAGTATATGCTTTGACTAATCATCTGTGTCCAGAGTTATATGAAAATAAGAGCAGCCCTCAAATTAGCATGCGCTTGATATGTTCAATGCATCAATTATACAACACAACAGAGCTCTCTCCCTTTCCAAGGCACTGACTCCCAGATGCCAAACTCTGGAAATCCTTCCAGACTGTGAAGTAAGAGACACCCTCTGACACTTGTTTGTTATTTAGAATCTAGATCCTAGCCAAGAATTTGCATTATTGAAGGTATGGACGTAATCAGAATAAAGTGCAGTAACAGTCTTTGTTCTGCGTTGCTCACCAGTCTCTGGAGATGACTTTACAAGAACAACTTTGTCCCACTGGACAGAACAGCAAAGAGCTGTTATTCACATACAGGGCAGACAAAACACTAATTTATTACTGTTGTTACAGGGCTTTTATCGCAGAATCAAAAATCACGGTGTCTACCAGAAAAATCTACAGAGAGCACCTATTAACCCATAAGCACAAAGGATGATACACATTTATACTACTTATAAGCTTTGCTTACTAAAGCCTGTATCCATTCTCTATCAAATCTCATTGCATCTCATCATGCTCTTCGTTTGCAATTTTTTTTGACTAACAGTAATCTCTAATTCCTGTCTGTTCAGTTGTCATATCACTAGCTTTTCAACACTTCTCTCTTCAAGCATTAGCAATTCTTTTACAAATATTTATTTGAAAGCTCTATAAACCTATTGGAAACCTTAACCATACACAAGGGGCTAAAGAAGCAAGTCTCCAGTGAATATTTTTCAGCTTTACAAAAATGGAGAGTGTGACCCTGAACTTGAGAAGCATAAATATTATTATCAGTCTTATTGTATTTGCTTTCTGGTTTTTGATCCTACAAGGGATGAAGGCTGCCACAGTCACTCTGAAGCCAAATGACTAGAAGCATACTTCAGTGTAAAATAAAACCGTTTCATGTATCTGTTCATGGGGCTCTATGGACTAAGGTTTTGAGAAAATAGACAACTATCACACAGAATACGGTTAAATAAGAAATCGGTAACAACATTTTATGTTCCTTGAATACTGCATAAAGGTATTCTGAGACTTTAAAAGTATTTTTGAGATATCTCATGAAACACACCAAGTACTCCCCCCCCCCCCCCCCGCCTCCTTTTCAGTTTTGGATTGGATACAGGTCCAAAAGAGATAGAATACAAACCCAAAATACAACATATCCATTATTTAGTGCTGGCCTACTTACAGAAGCCACTCACTCCTTATTCTCTTAAAGTTATCATGGAATTGATCAGACTCACAATTAAGGTAATAATATATATGGACTCTTGTGCTTGATACAAAAGAGGAACTCTTCTAACTCCAGACATGAAAATAAAGGATGTTGGGCTTTGCTGCAACATGTGCTCCCTCTCCTGCCCACTTTCAGTACCTTAGAACATTAAGTTAATTTTTTGGTTTATATAACTGAGGTAAATTTCATAACATATATATATGAGAGCTTCCACCAACTCTTATGTTCTAGATGGTCTTGGTAACCTTTTCCAGAGCTCCTGGTTCTTACTGAGCAGTATTACTAGAAATAATATCTCCACTATTATATTCCCAGTGTTTACATTTACAGTGACTGAAAAAGTATTCCAGAAGCATGCACACGGAGAAAAAGAGGAAGAAAAATAAATAAATCACTTTGATAAATTACAAAAAGGATGTTGAAATATACTGGGGATGTTTTACCAAACTAGTCCTATGAATTTCATAGATCTGTTTATTGTAGACAATCCATTCTAAAAGCATTTATTGTGTTTTTCTACAAATCTCAAAAGCACACAATGTTTACATATAAAGGAAGTAGACACTACTGTGGTCCCAGCCTTAGAGGAAAGAGGCATTATGGACAACAAGAGATAAAAACTTGCAAGCAGCTGAGCTAGTCTTAGTTGCTTACATAATACTTCAATAGCCTTTGTGCTTTTGGCTGGTTCTTCCTCTCCCTCCTCTTCGTAACCACTTGTAAGAACTAAACCTCTTCTTAAAATATCGTGGGACCAATCAGCATAAAGCAAATTCGAGAGCAATGATGGGAGCCTTCAAATAAATACATGAATGTGAGGAAGGACAAGAATTTACACTGAGTTATTGCTGCATAATTCCCTCGAGGCAAGTTAATAAAGTGGCAACCTGAATAAACCACATCTGTCTGGTTCTGTCTGCCTTCCAGCACACCTGGGACAAGTAATGGGAATACTTCTGAATCCATCAGACATTCATACCTTATGACAAGACCATCCCAGTCCATCCCACTATGAAGTACAACCCAAATCCTGATAGAAAAAACACCTCAAAGGTACATCTACTTTTACTGGGCCACAACATCAGTGAGTTTTATTCATTTTTATGTAGAAAGCATTTATGTAGAGTGCATTTAAGCAAGTGATTCTCCGTGCATTTTGTGCATGCAAAATGGAGGCAACTTTAATTTGAGCAGTTCCACCTAAGTAGGTTAGGTCAGGTCAGTACAAGCAATTAATATAAATGAACAAGAAGTTCATAAAAGCAATTTAATTTGTATTAACAATTCATCTTGTCCCAGACTTGGCAGATGTGAAAAGGCTGCTGCTTTTACCTATTAATATTTTTATTTATGTAACATCCACATGACAGAAAGTGGATCTAGGCAAGAATACTTCTACAGAGACAATTTCAGGATCAATTCCACAAAGATTTTATAATGCAAATAAACATAAAATTATGTCAGGAAAACTTGTGTAATGTTTCCACTTTCCAGATGAAGCCCTGAAGCCCTCAATTCTGAACTAGCACTTTTTCTAGGTGATATAACATGTATTTCATATATTAATATTGTGCAATATATGTAAATAATATATATTGTCATAGATTTATACTGTAGCTACACAGTGTGTATATAGTCTCTATATATGCTATATGTCTGAATCCTATTATATACAATGATACATTCAAGATTTACTTAAGCTCTTCATTAATACCCTTCACCAGATACCCTTTTTGAAGCTGTATTATGGAAATGGAACAAATAAAAGTATTGAAAATTCCAGAAATCTGAACTTGGTCATCACCATTGAACAAGACAGCAGCCAGGATGTTATCAAGTACTCAATCGCCAATATTTAGCACTTTCTCTCTGCTCAGCTGTTACAACATAACTCCAAACCCAGGAATGAAGATCTTAGACCATGGTTACAATTGCTATGGAAACCAGTCTCTCTTAATATCTTTGCATTTGGCACATCTGCCTTATTTCTTTTCTGTGATTTTTTGAAGCAGTAACCTGCTGGCATATAACACCAAATGACAGAAATAAATGAATAGAGAAAGGTAGGGTGATTGAGATGAAATTTGAAACAGGAACATTCCGTGAAAGTTTGCTGAACATAAGAATAAGAGGAAACAATTTTTTTCTAGGCAACTGCAGTAAAGGACAGAGTTTGGGTCAGACCATCCCTGTGACTGGGAATATACACAAGAAGAGTGTGACAGGGGCAGGCAGCCAAGGGTTTAGCTTTCTGGTATGTTTTGTTTCTTTTTAGGTTACTACAACAGAGACTGAGGCCATCAGTGAACTCAGGCAGGAAAGTCTAAAAGAGAAAACAGCCCTCCATGTGCACTTACAACAGCAGGTACTGCTCATACTGTATCTGCCTCAAAAATAGTAGGAGCAACACTCAACAGTTATTACTGCATTTTACAATCCTGAAGAACTTTGCAAACAGTAATTAATTAGTCTCACAACTCCTCTTTCAGGCAGGTAATTAGCTTGATTTGTTTAAAAAAACCAACCATGTAACGTGGAGAGGTTAAGTGACTCACTGTGAAGTAGCAAAGGTGCTGGGATTCGCTCTTGGTTCACTGTTTCATGCTCAAGTAAATATTTCTCTCCTCTCCACAAGGTCCCTCTTTGTGGTCCTCTTTTTTTTTTTTTTTTTTTACTGAGCTCTTCCTTTTTAGCTGTCAGATTTCTAATAGTTTAAAATACACCAAAAAGGCTAGATCCAGTACTAAAAGCAACAGTGCAACTTATCCAGCTACTGTGATGAGCAAAACTGGATCAGTTTACAGATACAGGGCACAAAGTATTTTAGCTATGGCTTAAGTCATATGAATGAAGTATTAATCAGTAATGGCTAAAGCCATAACCTGGAGCAATTAATACTAGTATTAACTACTCTAGCATCACATCAGGGGATACAGACACCCATGGAAGTCTGTTATGTTAAATTACAACAGGTCTGGCTGAAGCCTGATGCAACTGAGGTATTTTCTGTAACATTTTGGGATGAAAAATAGCTATTTTCTGATAAGATTTCATTTCACTGGAAAATTTACCACCACGATGTTTAGGCAAAACATTAGAAACAGGCATTATCACCTGAGTTAACTCCATGTTCCTGCATGTTGCTGTACAAACTTACAAAGATTTTGTGTGGTTAAACACCCCTAAATCCCACATTTCTTCCAAAAGGAATTCAAGTCTTAATTATAGTTTAGACAAGATATTCCCTTCACATTGCAGACAGGAGTGCTCCTTATTTATTGCTTTTACAAAGAAAATACCATATTCTGTCTTCAGTTATCAAATTCAGACATTATTTTGAAGAAAATGATGGAACACTTTGGAGCTAAAATGATGCAGTTTTCCCTTTCCAGCCCAGAAAGCCAGGTTTAGCATGAATCTTCTCCATGGCAGCAGTTAGGAGAGCATTTGTACAAGAAACAGATACCCTGGTCTCCTCCCAGCTGCTATAGTCTTGTGTTGAAGGATACACAGACTACTTCCACTCAGAAGCTCAAGCAATTATCCTCCATGAAAGAGTGTTTAATTTGTACCATCATTCTTACTATGTCCAGTATAGTGTCTAGATAGGTCACCTACTGGCCTCTGGATTGATGTCACCTGATGTAGCTAGACACAGACAAACAATGTAATAATAACAGTAAGTAGAAACTGCACTTTAATTGGATTAATTACTACCTATTTCTGCAGCTGTATGACTACAGGGCATTGACCAAGATGAGAAACAGAGATGATTTATGTGGTCACTTTTTTATATGGACTGAGCTAAGTCTTGATTACAGATACAGCATTGCAGTTGTTCCCAAAGCTGTTCAAGCAAGTGGAACAGATGTCAGTCTTCATACCCAGTACCCACCAAAGAAATATAAACCAAAATAGGTGCTGTTGCACAGGGTGGGGTAAAAATTAAACTCTTTTTCAATTTGGTTTGTATGAATTTTCACTATTTGAAAGCAAGAAACAAAATGTCCACTTCGAATTCACCATTACAAGTCCAGCCATGTTATTTCTTTACCTTGATTATTCTCCTTCCATGTTAAAACTATCTTACCCCCACCTTCCACAAGAGGAAGATTAGCTTTCCCCCTCACACCTATACCTCCTACGACCACTTCCAATCTTTTTAAGTGAGATGAGCTAGATCTTACCGTAAGTCCCTTTGACAGTAATCTATCTGAACCTTCCATCTTCTGTGGAGATGTTCCCCATACTCTACAGAGACAAGTAAGCTACTTCTTCACCTTCTTCATTTGGGCAGACACAGACTCCAAACTCTGGCATCCTGCTGCTGGATGACATTCCCTTCCCTTCAGTTTTGTGCCAAAAGACAGGATAGAATTCACTACAGTACTGCAAGGAAAAAAATATGGTAACAAGTGTGAGGAAATTCATTCAATAAATTGTCGTGTTTCAGCAGCACTTGTCTTCCTGAGGGCTTATAGAATTGCCCATTCCATTGGCACTTAAATGTTGTGTCACCCATCATAATATCCTTGTTATCATCCTCCAAGTGCTTCCTTTTCTTCATCTCAGTGGTTCTGAGGCAAGTAAGGTTTATACATGATCCCTGCATTACAGTTTTAACTCTTCCCTCAAACAGAGCATTAACTTGCCTGAGCACAATGAAATTCTCTTTCCTCATTTTCTTTTTGGATTGCAACAACTGCGTCTATGCAATTCTATCTGTAAATTCAACTCTCTCAAGGGTAAATCCCCGTTCTCATGCATACTGCCTCAGCCTTGAAATAGTCTGGGGACTCCTGAAATCATCCAGGAGCAAAAACAACTATAATATTTTTGTTGTTATTCTCACATACTCAGCATCCCAGCTTGAAGCTTGACAACAAATAACCCACATACAATTAAATGTCCTTCCACATGCCTCTACATCTCTTTGAAAACTCCTTAGAAGAAGACATGCATCCATTTATATAAATACGATAATGCATCACTTAAGCCAGGCACTGAGACAATATGCAGCCCTTTGCCAGGAGGCAAATACGGATCTGGGAAAAGAGTTGTGCATTTGTCTCCAAATGCAGAGAATACACAGGCATATGGTTTTGAAAAGTTCTTTTACAGAATTCAGTGACTGGATGAGCCAGCTGGGGAATGCCTGAACTGAAAAGATTTGCCCAGTAAACATTAAAAAATAAAATAAACAAACAAAAAACCACACTCAAGAAAGCCTAGAGTCAAGGCAAATATGGAAATAATTATTTTATATGAAGAGTTTGAGGCAGTACCAAAGATAGAAAAGAGTTCTCTGAAACAATTTAATAAACCTAACATTATTCCTGCTATTTAATAGCCTAACATCTTTTGGGGGAATATAAATTATTCAATATTCAAGTGCCTTGTAATTTGATTTAAATGATGAATGGAAAAAATACTTTAATTGTAAAATATATTTTGTATGCATCACACAGAAACATCAACCAGCTTACTGAAACAGGCTCCCAGGAGAACTGTATGGCTCAGAAGATTGTTAATGGGATGTGGCGTCCTTCATCATTAAGATCATGAGTTGAATCCAGAACGTGTTGGAAGCAACTGGAAATGGTTTCTCAATATGGCTAGAAATGTAAAACAGAGTTATTAGTTCCTTTCATCATGTCCTCCCCCTTTTTGTTCAGGACCATCTGTAACTCTTGGTGCAGAAGCATGGAAAATTTTCATCCCTTCTTGATATTTTTTTCAAGGTTGACCATATTACTTGTCTCCTAACTTCATCCTTGGCCATGCTGCTAATCCCACACCTGTCTTCCATGTGCTCACCCCATTATAGTATGCATACATCATTCCTTGATCAATAGGATGTCCAGCCAGCTTACCAGGTGGTAGCTGAGCGGCATCAGTAACAGTACCCAGCTGCTCAGACACAGCATTCGTGTCCATGATCTTTCCAGGGTCCTTTCTTCCTTACTTATAAACACCCTCCCACAGTCTAAGCAACTGCAGCTGATTGCCTCTTGCTGTCAGGATGAACAGGATCTGACCATTGCTCCATGAGCTGTTCCTGAAGCCACTCTCCTTTGTGCAGGGCAGCGTTTACCTGTGGCACAGGCCCACCTGCCCCTCAGCATTGCTCTGTTTTGAGCCATCACCTGTATCCCAGATGCTCCCGTTTCCCAACATGGCTGTAGCCACTGCGGTGACACCTCCCTGCAGCAGCAGCTGTGGGTGTCCCTTTAATTTCACTTTAAGTGGTCATGCTCTCAGAACTGGCACTCTGGTTTCTGTACATCACCTTGATGACTGTAACTGGGGAGACTCGAAAGGGCTTCTCTCCCAGCCTGCCCACGTTCCCTCTCGAGGATAGCATGGAGCACCTCCCGCCAAGGATGTACCTGCAGCTGCCTCCCCAACACCACCCCCTTCATGCGCTTCCTCCCTCTCACCAGACGGGCCCCATCACTTTTTACCCTCAGATCTCCTCTTCTCCGCGTGTCCCGCCTCAGCCGGGGCAGCCGCCCCTTGTCAGGCAGGCTGTTGGCGGGAGCTGTGTGGCGGGAGCGGGCTGCGCTCGGCCCTCGCGGGGCCGGTCAGCTCTGCCTGCTGCATGTAACTCCTTTGAAGCAGAAATTATCTATAACTAACTATGAAGTTCTTAGTACAACAAATCTTCAGTCTCTGTTGCATGTCCGATGCACTACTGGAATACAAATAACAGTGGGTGTTTTCTGCTGGTTGGTGTGGTTGTTTTTACAGAACCTGTGATCACTGCTTATTAGTTTTACCTTTTTTGATCTCTCCATTCCCTTTAAATTTCTCCATTCCCTTTAAATCTCTACTCTGAAAATCTGTAAAAATCATCATAAATGCAAATATAAAAATGTGTAGATGAACTAATATCGTTGAGATTAATGCACAAGACAAAATAAAAAAGGGGCATGGCAGAGGCAATAGCTGACATTAATTGATAAAGCTGAAAAAACCCATAAATGTGCTGGATCTCAAACACACAGACACGAGTCAATTAACCTAATAATTTTATCAAGAAAGTTTAGCCCCCTTTTGTATCTTAGGCCACAACTGCAGTGCTGAGGGCATTGTCAGTTCCTAGCACTCAGCAGTCTACCCACCTGTGTTGTACACATCAATGGAAAACTCTCAGAAACAGAGCATTCTCATTTATATGAAGGAAGGAATTTCTTACTGTATGAGACCTTACAAAGACAGCTTTTAATATCTTTAAAACTCTCTAGCTTCTTTATGATGATGCTCTTCAGAAATGCAGAAACAAATGTCCATTCAGGGGAAGACACATGGCTTGCCTGAGGCAAACTGTGATTAAATGACTAAAATCAAAGACTTTTAGTTAAGGAATGACTAAAATAGATGAGAGAGAAGGAACAGTTTAAAGTGAAGATTTTACAGAATTGGAAATATCACAGTTTTAAAAATAAGCTAAGACAAGCTTAGCAGAGCTCCTCCGGTGTTTGTCATTGAGATATCCACCAAGATCTCTTGCAGTTTTTGTGGCTTTCAAACAGCAATATCTGTGACCACCACAGTCTTGCAAAGTGAGTTAGACTGTGTCTTCTTTCAAACTTTATGTCTGTCCATGAGCAGGGAGACATTTGAACACCCAGCATCACTTCAAAAAGGCTGCATCAGCAATTCAGATAGAAGCCATGAGTTCCTCTAGATGATAAACACAGTCCATGTGTTCATTTCCTCATAGAAACATGAGGTTTTGCTCACAGGATATGCAACAGAGATATAAGAAGAGACTTGGAATTCTCCCTGCTAACAGTAAGGTTGACATAAGGTATATTTCTATTCAACTCCACCACTATCTAATAATGAACACAAGAACCAGAGAAGATGAAGCACAATTTTCAGAGAAATATACTGAAAATTTTACAACTATCATTAAAGCAATTTCATGTGAAACTTCTGCTAAATATTTTAACATGTTTCAGAATAATTTTGTAATTTGGAATACAAAAGGGTAACTAAATTTACCATCACACATGCTTTGATGATAAGTGTGCTAACAGTTTTTAACGGGAAGGAAAAGCAACTTCTTTTTTTCTCAATTACTGTGCCACAAACCCATTATAAAACACACTTTGACACTAAATTTCCAGTGAGGAGTATGCATTTGAAAAATTACTATGATAGGCACAGCAGACCTTGTTTTCATATAGGTAACATTCAGGAACAAACAAATCTATTGCCTGTCTTTCTGTAAGGCTGTAAATTTCTTGCAGCTTTCAGTTAGAATTTCACAGACAGACAAAGACAATATACACTATAGGGGTAAAACCTATGCAGTTTTACCACTACACTATCATCAGAGGCCTTATTCTAAATTGGGAAGTATAATTACAGAGACATCATGGCTTTTCATTGCCACTTGTTTCCAACTTCAAAGGTGTAATCAAAAATAAATAAATTACACGTAAAGTTTGTGCACAGAAGCCTTCTAGCAGTGACTTTATACTGAGAAGAAAAAAAAAGATTAAGGAACTAGATGAAACAGCAACAAGTGAACAGGAAAAATTTTAGTATAGTAAGACTAAACCATAACAAATGTTTTTAATGATTTGGAAAATCATTAAAAAAGAGAAAGAACATTAATAGGAGATGAATTTTATTGCTTAGACTTGTATAAGGCAGGAAGGCTGTGGGGCAGGCAGCGACTTTTAGAGTATAAGTGGGTTGGAGTAAACTTTCTAACACTTCAAAGATGATTCCCTGGTGCTGCCTTGCACCTGCAGCCTGCAAGCACTACATATTTGGCTTTCTCTGTTTAGTAAACTTGGCTGTAGCATTTTCCTAATGATTAATATCACCTTAGTACAGATACAAATAAATACATAAGTTGCAATGAACTGAGGCTGAAGAACCCTGAAATGTAATTAGCTACTTGCATGCTTTTTTCAGGCAAGTATTAAACTACACAGCAAACAGAAATAAAGGACAAAACACGATAATGCAACATCATTACTCAACAAAAATGATGTGATTACAACCCCATTACTCACATTTTATAGTTGTGGATGCTGAAACACAGAGAAGTGTCTGTGCAAGGTCACACAGGCATAGTTTGGAACAGAAAGCAGACATCTCATTCCCTACACTAGTGTTCTGCTCACTGTTTCATAAATTGCTTCCCCCACCTCCCCCCTTTTTTTATTTTCCTTTAAACATAGATCTATCACCACACTAAACTTACAAAAAGGCCTTGTGTGACACACAGATAAGTATGGACTTAGATAAGCTGCATCTCCTGAGCTTCATTTGCAACAATAGAGTTTGTTGATTTCAATAAACCGTATGTGGAAATAATATCAATGTTAGCAGAAATATATAGAAATCTTTATGGTAATGTTGTGGTCTCTCTGAACTCAGTGATAAAATTTCACTCACAATATTGGATTTGAACCTTTGTATCTTATAAATTGCTTCGTCTGAAAGTGAACTGCTGCAAACAAAAACCCTTCCGTTCGCTCCAGTGGAGTCTGGATCCACTTCTGAATGAGGGTGACTGGAAAAGGCATTAACAACAGATCTTTTGAGACAGTTGTTTATGAGGACTCACTTGTTAATGATTATTTTCTTTATCGGTATGCTTCTGGAACACCACTGGAGAAAAGCAAAAGGAGAATCACAATAAAAAGAATCTTTTTTCAATATAGGAAAGTTTTGGGGTTTTTTTCTCCCTCCTCCCTTCCTCATAATTCCTATTTTTCTGCAACTAATGGCAAATTATTTTAGACTGAAATGCTCCAGATTTGTTGGACAAAAGTTGCTTATGTGATGTCCAAATCAGCTCTTTAATCCTCTCCAGTTCAGTATTATAGTGAAAATAAGATACAGATTTGGCTTTTTTATCAAGACCAATTCTTATCCCTACAACTGTAGTTTTAACTCTTCATATGCAGTATTTTTAATAGGAGTCAGAGCAAGAATCAGGTCAATGAAAACATCAGAGGCAGTGAATACTGATGTTCCTATCTTATAAAACTCAAAAAATCCATAAGCTGTACACATAATTTTTTTTTTTTTCCTATTAGAAATCAGATTATGTACCTGACATTAGCCCAGTGAAGAAACCACATTACCTCCTATGACAGCAGAGTATCACCACCGTATAACAAAGTCTCAGATTTGGCACAGCCGGGAGATGCTTATCACGAGAAATGCCCAAGAGTCCATTCACCAGGGCTGTAGACAGCACAGTCCAAACAACTGACAGCAACAACACAGTACAACACTGTATTCACACTGCTTTTCTGCCAGAGAAAACACACCGCAGCATGGCAACTGTCATTTTCTCTTAGACAGACAGCAAGCTTGTACCAACAAAAAAAGCAGTCAGTCCTCGCAGATATTATTCGTAGTCAGCAGTCCTGAAGCAAAGAGGGTCAATTAAGAGGTGTTTGATGACACTGGCAAATGTTTCGAGTCCCACTTGGCAATAAAATTTGTGGGACTGACTGAACTAAAGGCAATCTCTCTGGAAACAACAAACTAGGGCCAAATTCCAGTCAAAGGTTAAGATCATAAAGAGCTGCTTTTAGAGTGAAGAACTGTAAAACGTCTAAACAAATGCAGCAAATCCATGCTGATTTTCTTAAACTACTTAAACTTATGATTATTCTCACAATAAAACTTGTAAGAAACAGGGCATTTCCAATTAATCTCTTCCAGTCTGGGATAACTTCCCAAGTCACGTTCACCTGGCTTAAATTTATTCAACATTTTCTCATTCTGCAAACTCTGTTCTTTGCCCTGGGATTACATTTTTGTGCATGTGGATGTTTTCTTGTGTGTTGCATAGATGGGGCCAGAGAAGCAGTGGGCAAAAAGTATCCCTTACTGGTTTCACATGTAGGTTCATTTCTGGGACAACTTCTTCCTTCTAAATTTTTATGACTTGGAATACCTACTGATCTACCTTCAATAGATCCTTCCAACAAAATTAAATGTTTGAAACACAGCAGGAAGGTTTAAAAAAAACGAAACCAAAACACACAAACAACAAAACAAGCAAAACACAAATCAGCTTGGAAACTTGCAAGCCAGCACAACAGCATGTATAAATATTTGTGTTTAGTGTGCTTCACTACTCAGCCATCATTTATAATGAAGCTATGCTTAAAAAGGTTTTAGTCCACAGAAGTGAGTATTTCTAAATCTTTCATTATCTTTGCTGAACTCCCTGTATATTTACAGTTTTGCATGGTGATAACGTGACTAGAAATGAATGCAGTTTCCAGCATGCGGTCATGAGATTTACTTTTAAAAAGCTAAATACCCACCTGATCTTTCACATCCTGCAGATGTTAATGGTGCTCAGAATGGTATTAGTACTTTCTGCCACCAAATGACACTTCAAACCTTGTGCCTCTTTCAAAATCCGATTTCTAATTTCCCTGCCCTTAGTCACCTTTGGCAACATCTTATACTCCAAATAGATCAACTCACAGCCAGGTGCTTAGTTGCAAAGTAAGGTCCTTAACAATGTGTCACAGAATCTGAAACTTTCTTAAACTATGTTCATATTTTTCCTTTGTCCTTGGAACACCTGAGGTGGCTCAGGGAGTTGAAGAACACAGAACCATAAACTGAGAAGGGAATGTCAGATATGAAAATTGGATTTGTTTGCTTGCATGTACTAGGAACACTGAATTTCATTTCAGTTTTATTGGCAGTTGTTTTATTTTGTATTTACAATGACCTAGATTGCCAGTTTACAATCTGCCTGCAAAGTAGTTAAAACATCACTGCACTCTCCCAGAAGAAGACTTCAGGAATAATCTGTCAGGGACAAATAGTACAACATCATGAGCACGTGCCTCTTCTAATCTCTCCAGTTCCTACAGAACTAGGGAACAAACTACTGATTCTAAACTTAGGATTCAAAAAAAATTAAGAAGTCCAGGAAATAATGCTCATGCAGGCAGGTAACATGGAGCTTTGAATTATTTTGAAAACCATAACACACCCAGCACTGAAACAGATCAGGAATTTAACAACTGTTAGCTTTCCTCCCGAGATTTCCTAAGCACAGGCACAGCTGCAAAGACCAATACATGTTTGTATTCTAAATACATTAGAAAAGTACCTCCAGTTTGAAAAAGTCAGTGGAACTACATCAAACTATATTGAACACTGAACCTCCTAACCTTTTTTTTTGTTTTGGTTTGGTTTGGTTTTTAAATACTAATGTATTTCAAATCTGAAAGGCAATTTGGGTGGATTCACTGCTTGCTTCAGAACAGGCTTTTTTTGAAAAAGTAAGACTCTACCACCCAAACCTTTCTCCAGAGCTCACAAAAGAAACTAAACAAAAGTATTCTGTAATGGTCTATACTACAGAATATCACTGCAACCATCTTTGGCTCTGAATCAGGAATTCATAGTAACACCTTGCATAAGCATTATTTTCATTAATAGATTGATAAAGACAATGTCAAGTCCAAGAACAACCCTAACAATAAAATTGCAGCATCATCCTATTATTAGCACCACAATCAGTCAAATGCTGAAAGATTTTTAAAGGAATTTTGGGATCAGTATTGCGTCAGCAATTTACTAATGATGGCAATTCATGGTCATTTCAATTGCACATTTAGGGTTTTTGTTTCAAGTTAAAGTATTTGCTCTTGTTCTCTCATTCTTGTGTCCTATATTGTCAACCCATCTAGACTCAAAGTCATTAAAAGGTTCTCTTCAAGATCTGTAGCAAGAAAAAAAAGTTCCCTTTTCCTGTTGTTCAAGTCCCTCCACAAGAAAGAAATTTAGATTTGTATAGAAAGCGAGACTGCATTATGGACACCACTCTAATCCTTTTTTAACAGTATTTTAAGGACACTGTAAATAGCCCTGCTAAAAAAACACTATCTTATTTGACATGGTCTTTCAGAGGTAGAACTTTTGGACATTAATTTTTTTGAAGGGAGATGTTTCCATAGAGAACAATGGTCAAATTCTGTCCTGTTTGTGTTCCACTCCTAGTTATTTCACACCACTCCTACTGGTGTGTGTGAGTCCCATATTCATCCCCATACAAAAAGGCATCACCTAACTTTCTGCTTAATCCTTTGGAAGAAGATACATGGCATGGAGGCACCTCATGCAGTTCCTCAGGATTAGAAACAATCTGTGGAAATCTTTTGCTTCCAGTTCATGAGGAAGGAATACGAGATACTATGAGAAAACAATCAGAGAGGTGACATGACCTCAAGAGTGAGTGAAGGAAGACCAGGGAAGATCAAGAGGATACAAAGAAGTTAAATTTTATACATATGTATCTCAACGTAATTTATCAAGCTATGTACACACACGTGCATTTCACCCAAAGGTTGAGTGTTTTGAAGAGAGTTCTGCTGCATTTTATGATATAGTGACCAACTTTACTGTATGTACTGTTATATGAATAATGAAGTCTGGTCTTCAGGAAAAGGTAATATATTTCCTTCAAATAAAAATGATGAAAATATTTAAGTGATGCATTTCTGTGATACAAATGTTTTGTTTTCTAGCATGACGAAAAAATTATCTGATGGACAAGACATGACGGATATACACAAGTCTGTAGGAGGTACAAGCAATGACATGGGCTGTCCACTTCCCATGTAGCTCCACCTGTGAGCTGGTGATTGGGATAAGGTTCTCATAATGTCTGTCCACTGAACTAACAAGATACTCAATTTTCCTAGTGCATGTGCCTTGTTTGTTTAATTGATTACCTCTTCTAAAAGGTAAATGTGTACTACTCTTAGAAGTGGTGCATAGTGAGGAAATCCAACACATATTATGGAGTTTCCACTAAGTCAGCAAGTTCACTACAGAAACAGAACAAGCCTCTGTGGGACCAGTCAGATGCTCCAGATTATACACCACCTTCGTGCAAGGAATAAACAAGTGTCATCAAAAAACACCTTAAGAACTCTGATCAACATCTTCCTCTTGAATAAAGAAAAGTACTGATAAAACATACACTGCATGCATAAACAGGTAACCCTGCAAATGAAACACTAACTGAAATTATGAACAACTTTCACAAGTACTAAAAACTTACACTAGGAGTCTTTATACTCACAAGGACTTGCAACTACTGTTTTTTTCCATCCACACTTTGTATTTTGCACTTCTTTCTATCATAATTATGCATGGTTACACATTTAATTAAAATTACAAAAATAAGAAAATCAATATACAATAATTCACTAAGAAGCTACACATGAAACTAATGGCTCTGCTTTCCCTTTTCTTCCTTTCCACATCTGAGAGGAAAAAAAAAAATTAAAACTTCAGCTTTAAAACTCATCAAGCACTCTGGGCTAAAGTCTAACTTAATCCCTGAGAAGGAAATGATTGAAGAGTACCTAAGTGATATTGGAGGCAGTAGGCATCAAATGAGGTTCAGTGATCAAATCATGAAATTGGGAGGCTATCTAAAACCATCACTCCTGCACCTTACACTGTACTTCCTGATGGAAATGCATCTTACCTTACAGGTATTTTGTAAAATTTCTCTCCTTCATACAATGGGATGAGGCAAAGACCTCAGTGGAGTCAAAAACACAGACTGTCAGGCAGATACCAGATGGGAGTGCAACAGGGAAGAATCATCAGAGCAGGTGTGAGTGGAACCACTCTAGAAGACCCCCTTCAGCTTTCACCTGCAGTAAAAGCCAGGCAAAATAGTCTCCCTTCCCTCTGCCCTCTCCACTTGCCATTAGAAAAAATGCTTCCTCTACATCAGCGTAGGTTTCTCCAAACAACATTGCTGAGGGGCTAAAAAGACAAATAAAAGCAAGGGCACAGAAAGGTTAAACCTACTGCACAGGAGAAGAGATGCCACTAGTAGCTATATTGGGTTGTAGTTAATCAGCCAGCAATAAACAAATGTCCATCGCCTGTGAGCTCAATACACAAATATTTAATGAATTCTTATTTTCAGACATATATAGTCATGATCACAATCACGAATCCAAGAACTGCTTTTTATTACTAGGTCAACAATCTACATAAAAAGGGTCACTTATTCTGATTTTGATTAAGTTGGCTGAGCCCTGCACAGCGATTCCAGGTTGTCTTGTTAAGTGAGGTATCAGAATGAATGCATGACATTCCATTTCTGTCAGGATCTTGAAATGTTCTGTAATATTTACCTACCGATGCAGATGAGTGTGTGCGAGGGAAAAAGCGACACATTTCTAATAATATACATTGTCTTCTCCATTACAAAGGAAACCCCTAAAAAAACCACCACTTCTGCTTTAATACCTTGTAGGTAGGGATGGCCACACTGAGACTGAGTGACCATGCAGTGCAGAAACCAATCCCCAGATGTGCTACTTGGGGATCTCATGGAAACAAACACATACTGGAAGTTGGAAAGACAGAAAGAAAACCTCTGTGCAACAAAACCTGTATTCACACTGAACACAAGACACAATGCCTCCTGTGTTCTTTGTTTGTAAATCACCACACTGCTTGTGATGTCACAGTAGTTCTGCAGCTTCCCAAAATTATTCAGGCTAAAATTAATCACTATTAAACTTTAAAAGAAAATGATATCATGGTACAGAATACCAAATAAAAGCAAACAAAAAAAAGTTTAAATCAGTACTTTTTGTTATCCCAGTCTGTAACTGGAACACATCTCTGTTGACATAACAAAGGTAACAAGCCATGTTGGTCTTCCTGGAGAAAAATGTTCATGTAATCCAGAAGTGATGCACACAAGAGAATCTATCAAGACAGTCTTCAATGCTTCTCTTCTTTACATTTGGGCACTGAAATTTTTTTCTTTAAAACCACATAATTCCTACACCTCAGGACTCAGTTTTCTAAGTATCTGTCCAATTCACTGCAGCTAGAATTCATATTTCCTGACAAACTGAGCAAATATATATTCAGACAAATGAACTTGAGACATTTCTATTTGCATCACATAAATCACAAGGGTTGTAAAAACCAGGCTTAGCACAGGGAGAACAACTCTTAGGAGAAGCAGCTGAAGGAGCTGGGGTTGTTTAGCCTGGAGAAGAGGAGGCTCAGGGGAAACTTTGCTCTCTGCAACTCTCTGAAAAGAGACTGAAGCCACGTGGGGTCGATCTCTTTTCCCAAGTAACAAGCGGTGGGACAAGAGGAAATCGTCTCAAGTTACACCAGGGGAGGTTTAGGTTGGACATAAGGAAAAACGTCCTCCTTGAAAGGGTTGTTAAGGTCTGGCCCAGGCTGCTCAAGTCAATGGTGGAGTCCCCAGCCCTGGAGGGATTTTAAAGTCATGGAGATGTGGTGCTGAGGTACATAGTGACCTGGCAATGCCGGGTTAACAGCTGGACTTGATGATCTTAAAGGTCTCTTACAACCAGAATGAATCTATCATTCTAGGGTATACCCTGGCTCCCATTGATCCAAGTTTTCCATAAACATTCACACACACACAAACTCCCGATCACCTCTCATAACTACATACACAACTAACAAGCCTTAGATTTTCATTTTGACTGCCTCCTCACGGTTCAGACAGAAGCACACCCAGATTCTCTCTTCTACACCTGAACCATGATCCACTAGCTATTAATGGCTCCTTTTATGGATCATTTGCCTGATGGCTCTTGTTTCCAAAGGCAGAAAAAAAAAATTACATCTTTTGTGATGGATAAAGTTGGTACCCAAGAATGGGAGACAAAAACTCCCATGATTATTTATTGAGTTCACCTAGTGACTGTGTCACTAGTGAAAGCTCCAAAATGTAATCATCCCCAGTGACTGCTGTAATATTAGGCTAGTAATTCAGGCTTATTTTTGCTGTATTTTCTCTCTGGCACAAACCCCAGATGAGATTAATAGCTCACTTTGTCTTTTTCTCAGCTAACATCTCTCCCTCCAAGAGTTGCCTACTGCTTTCTGGAGAGTTCATCTTGTCAGATGGGAGAGCTGAGCAAAACTGTGAGAGCTGAGCAAAGCTGTGAGATGGCCCAATCTCCCAATGAAAAGCGGGGTTTGAAAGTCTGCAAGAAGCTAAGAAATGAGCCTGTCTCCTGCACGCTGCTGGGTGATTATTCTGGCTACCATGCTCTCCATAAAAAAATCACTGCAACCCCACCTAGTTATTTGATTTTGTTGGTTTTGGGTTTTTTTTCCTGAAACCCATTGCAGTCTTTTCTTAGAAATCCTATCAGATCAAGGCACATCTGTGGACACGTGCATATCCAGTCTGTGAACCTGGTGAAACTGCATGATCTTAGCTTCTATTTTTCCTACAGCTTCAAGACCAATGAGCTTGGCATGCCCAGAAAAAAAACTTTCAACATTTCAGGGACTCCATGGGAGAAGTCCGAAGCATGTAAAAATTTCAGGCATGGAAAAGTTAAGGTAATGTGTCACAGGTCAATGAGAGAGAGGTCATTATCTTCACCTTAAGCCCTTATGGAGACAGTTGGGATTTATGTATCTATGTCCTCTTATGGATATAACCATAAAAATTCCAAGCTAAACTTCTAGGATGATCAAAAGGAGTCAGCTTCTGGATTCAAATTATCCTCTACAGATTCTGAAGACAGAACTCCATAATTTCTGTCAATAGGCAGAGACAGAAACGGTGCAACAGGAGTAGGCAGGAAGCATTAGACACAGCATATTAACTTTTAAAATGTAACTTTTTCCATTGGTTCTATTAGACTTTGCACTTCACATTAAATATTGAACTCTTGAAAGATTTGTTTGAAATATTTTTAATCTTAGGTCTACATTTTTCAACAGCAATATTGCATAAGAATGATAAAAATATAGATTTTGCAATTTTACGTTTAATGAAAAATCTGAAGTTGAAAAGCTACATTATGATCTATGGACTTGGATAAAACCCAAATATACTACTGCTTCGAGATTTCAGAGTCAGTTTCTAATGCCCACCTACCTCCGAAAATGCTTAGGTGTGAAAAATCTGTCTCTTTTTATGTTTGACACAGAAAGTAACCATGGTCAGATACAGCTTCACAACAATATAACATTAAAGAAAAGAGGGGTGAAGCAGCCGGCACCACCAGATCATTTCTACAGAAAAATGACTAGTGTTGCACACAGGAGTACTCAATTGCTTGTCCAGCTACACTGTGCCAATACAGCTATGCAATATCCATATGCAAATGATGTCTTTTCAAATTCAGATACACGCACCTGCAAAGTTTGTTTTGTTGGTTTTTTTAGAGGTCAGTTGAAAATATTGTCTGTCTGGCCTAAGGAGCTCAGACTTTTTCCAACACTTATCACCTATTTCCACAATTATTCACCAGACTACCTTGATCTTGTTTTCAAAATCACTCCTTTAAATTAAACTAGCAAGATTAGAAGGTAAAATATCATTAACAGATAAAAGAATGTCCCCAAAGGAAATTAATACAAATTACAAACAAGGAGAAGGAACAGGTAAATCTTCTTAGGGTTATATTTTCTTCTGCTGGAACTGCATCTAGTTTTCACAGCACACGTGCAGTTTACAAATATTTCTGTGTACATACTCTGCACGGAAAATCTCTTTGGCAAGCTCTCGGGTATTAGGTGAGATGTGTTGAGGCCAAGGTGCTTGCAGGGGACCACCTGTGAGAGAAGTTTGGTCATTTGCAGTTTCATGTTGCAATACAAGAACATCTGTAGCAAATTTTGTCTTCACGAGCACATGCTGCTTCTTGAAAATGTCCTTGAAAATATCACAATCTAAGCAAAGAGAATAGCTACCTCAAAAAAAAAGATGACTCAGTACGAAGTATTATCATTTCTCTCCTGAGACAAAGTTTACTCTGTAACTTCCACTTTGCCTAACCTCTAAACTACTTTATAAGTGCTAGAAACATTCTTTTCAGCAACAGAAAGAAAACGGGAATTTAAATAGACTCCATTCATAAATAAAATCTGTGGAAAATATTTATAATCTTTGCCCTTTTTAAACTACCTAATAAGGAAGAAATTTGGAAGAAACTACTCACACAAGGAGATCTCAAGCCCATTCTTATTTCATGTATTCAGTTTTCACCACAGAAGTGAATCTCTGAAAGGGTCCCCTATTGTGTCTTTGATATTTTTGCCAGGGGATGTATTACTACAGTCCAAAGCAAGGTGGCTAGACCAGAAGTGCTTCCAGCAACTGCAGCATACAGTTACTGGGTGTTAAACTGAAAATCCCTGCAAGAGTCACCACCAGCAATATCCTCAAAAATCAGATGCCAAGTTTAGAAATGGACACTGAAGGCAAAAAGAACAGGAAAGTCTTTGAAGAGAGAGGGCACACACAGAAAGGAGAACAGCAAGTATAAAACCCCGGGGTAAGAAGAGAGAAAAAGGACCTCATAAAAATGAAAAGATTTAAGAGTACTAGGGGGAAAAGTTTTGACCTAGCAAAAGGATAGAACACACACAACACAAGACTTGATTAAACATTGCCATAAAGTTAGCCACAACCATCCCATAAGCAATATCCAGTCTAATAAATTAGGAACACTGACAGTCTGAACACGATTATAATTTATGACCCTTTGGTTGAGCATCTGAGCCCCATAAGCACATCTGGCTTCCTCAGTGTCTGTGTTCTAGTGACAGATGTCATTTCTACAGCAGTCAGGGATGCAAAAATGAACATAAAGCACGATACTACCAAACACACCAAAGGAAGCGACTGAAGGTATGGTACGGAAACAAACCCAGAAGCCTAAAGAAGAGGCAAAGTTGCACAAAGGAAGGGGTACCTCAAAAGGATGTTATTCTACAAGGCCTCAAGTTGACATGTGAGTACGAAGTACATAATCATTGCCTAGCAGCTCATTTCTTGGGGAATCTGGGAGGCAAAATGTGGCTGCATGACTTACTCTTTCGACCCCAGGGTTTGAGATATTCTGTAAGAATTCTGATAGATAAAAAAAAAAGACTCAGTGTCAGGTAGAAGCAGAGACACGTTCTCCTTATTTTTACAAACTTCTTTCCAATACCATAATCAAGAATGTTTTACCTTGCTAGAGCAAACTTACTGTTTGGTAACTTTCAGTTTCATACTGAAAATGTTAATATCACTGCCTTAGCACACATATAAGAAATAAATACAAATAAATGCAGCTCCTTGGTGTAGTTATCACTGGCCATAAGTCTGGAGGACTCAGGACAGGAATGTACTTTCTCACATCCAGGATCAGCGTGAGACCAGCCATCATCAACACTGTCTTTTGAGAAAAGTTCTCTCAGTACAGCTGTCTGGGAAAAAAAGCAACAGTGAGATGATTTCCAACTCCAAACAACTCCTTAGATTATGTCCTTCCCTCACCTGGGCAGAAGGAGTGATCCACAGGCCTAAATCCCAGTTTTTCAGATTTTCATATTGTATTTTCATATGGATTTCTAGAGCAGGATGTTTGAGCACATACAACTGGTTGCATAATCAAATATTTCCCTTTAATTTAAGCCAGTAACAGGAAAACCACCACCCATTTTGGGCCTAAACAAGTGGAGCACTTGCTTGTGACACCAGCATTTTATCCTTGCTTCTGCTGCAATTTACAGAGCACACTTGAGAGTAACCTGAACTTAAAACCATAAGATTCTGTCTGCATCGACCGGTGTGTGCTTCAGCACCAGCCTGCATATGTATTATGCTACACAACCATAAGAGAACCTGAAAAACACTGTCTTAAAAGACAATGTCGGAGCCCTCACATCAGCAGTTTTCAAAGTGCTGCCCAGTATATTGTCACCTTCAAGCTCAGCTGTGGTTGGGGGAAATGAATCAAGACTTTCCAATGTCCGGGCTGTGGTAACAATCTCTACAGACAGGTAGGACTCCTTTTATCATCCGTAATAAAATACACATTTCCAAAGAGGAGTCAAATAGAGGCAAACCTTGCAAAGTTTTGTCTCTCAAAATGCATTAAAAAAAATATATAATCTAAACTTCTTTGAAGTAAATCCTTAACTTTAGAGATGGGTTTGAGGAAGGGAAAAAAAGTGATAATGTCCAAAAGCAACCTAAAGAGCGAAAGCTACAGTACCAAGGAAACATAATTTGATGGGAATTGCAGGCCATTCCTGCCACCACTGAGAAAGGAATTAGGTTGTGGGGGGCTGCTTAATGCTCTGTCATGTGGAACATTAGTCCATAAAATTTTAGTTATTCAGTAAAATGCTGTTGTAAAGTCTCCTTGCTTGACTTTGCCGCTGCTGTTCCATATGTAAGGTTTTGAATTACTTTACTGGGAATGTTTTCTGTTTACTTTCCTTATCTAAGCAATTTATTACAGTTGATGCAACACTGTGTTATGACATCAATATTAATAGTAACACATCAATAATAAGATGACATGTTTCACAGCCATGCATAGAAATTTTCAGAAGATGCGTTACATATTATTACTGTTACGTATTCAACAATACACAATCTTCCATAAATACTATGGAAAGGATGGCAAAACAGATAATCCAGTAACATCAGAACATACAAAAGTCAAAACCACTAAGTCTAATCTTTACAATATAGAGTAAAATTTGGGTTATTTTTTTCATGACACAGAAAACAACTGACTGAATAAACAAAACTGATCCTGAATCAGCACGAGATCTCCAAAGAGTATCTAAGAGGGGACTTTTAGATACAGAGCTGAATGTCTCCACAAGAAGCTCATTTAAGGCTGCAAAGAGCAAATGAAGACAAATGTCAATTAAGAGACAAACTGTGTACTGCAAAGTCTTTTTTCACTTTCTTCTTTGCCTACTGGAATCAGTATAAAGGACTGAGTAGTTCCTACTTACACCTCAGGGAAAGTTTGCATTGCCAGCCAGGAGTCTTTCAGAGATCCCAGAGTGACAACTCAGCCACACAGGGCCAAGCACAACCCTAGACACCAATTTCCAGTGAGCTGCAAAATCGTAATGGCTCTGTTGGTGACTTTACATCCTCCAGTCCCCCAGAAGATCATGAATGCTGTCACTGAAAACAATTTTAGCTTCAGGCAATCATTAACTGCTGGAGAAGCAGTTTCTCTCTACAGCACCAACCAATGCTGCTACACCTCCTGTCTACCCAGACAACTGCAGCCAGCAGGAAGCTCTGTCCAGCAAGCAGTAGATTGCAGATCCATCCTCTCTCTACTTCCCTCCTTTCCTGCGGCTGAAACAGCCTGTCCATGTCCCCATGTTCTGAGCCATCTTTGACATCACTTTTGTATGGCTGTGCTGTACCAGGAAGAGACATGGGGCTTCAGATTCATGCTGTCCTTGTTTGATTGCACACTGGAGCGCAGTACGTGAACAATGCTTTCATTCCCCAGGTTTCCTTACTCCACTGAATCACAAGAGCCTTGCCATCAGCTTTCCATACCTGAGATCTAACCCTGAAGAGCAGACAGGTGCTACAAAGCAACAAAAAGGAGAATTCCTTTTCACATTCTGCATTTCTCTAGGGGGACTGACCTAAAATAACCAAATTAAATGTAGCTGTAGAAAATACTGAACTATCACATTTAATTTTACCACAGAGGAACAGTAGATGGGTCTCCAATGCACACCAGTGAATGATGAGATGATTTGTTCAACACAGAACAGCTAGGCAAACAGGAGTTAGAAGTACTGCAAGGGTTTTCCATTTCCAAAACTGAAAATAAAACTGAAAAAAATACTCTTTGAGTGCCAAAATTTTACAATATTAACCATTTTTGCCAGTTCCACAAATAGATGTGCATTTCAGTATTAGAAATATTCCCACCTTTCCAGGCCTATAAACATTTACACACACACACACACACACACACACACTTACTTCTGTCAAAGTAGACTGGGAGGAGCTTAACAGAAGGCAGCCTTTGCAGAAGGTGAATGAAAGGGCCTGATGTTCCTAAAACGAAATAGAGAGAGGACCTTCTTCTTGGTTGTCCCTTTCATCCTTAGTGAACTTCTAACAGTATTCAGAAAAGACAAAACATGCTATTTGTAGCTCTCTGAAAGGATATGGATTACAGCTGAGTTAGTTTTCTATTTCATTTTTATCCATTTAGTGCTGGACTGTTTTCTGATGTATTAGTGGAAAAAGCCACAACCCAGTTAAACCATTTTTCCTGTTACCCTGTGTTGTAATTGTTACAAAAATATACTCGTACTCAATATTTTTCTTAAAAACCAACAAGTCCAGCCTAAAATTGAACATGGTCACTGCTGTCATTTAACAAACTGCAGTTTCTTTCCTTGTTGTTGAAGTCTAAATAGGTTTGTGCTGCTTACACAGCATCATTCTGCTTTCCTCATTCTATGAGAATGCCATGAAGACTAGATTGTTTTGGACAAATTTTACACATGCAATAGAAAAGAGAGAAAATGAATTCAATAAACTTTTGAATTGGTCCAAATAAAAAATTACTTTATACTGACTTATTATAGGGGTGCTCAATATTTTTCATTCAATGAACAAGAATTTCTACTATACCTGCCATTGGGATTCTTACTACTCCATCTGTGACTCAACCAGTGGCCTGCAGGAAGGTGGTAATTACTTACAAAGAAAACTGCTTCATGCACCTTCCAGTATTTTTTAAGTGGTTTAACACATCAAAACAAGGAAAAGAAAATGTAACTACTACAGATGTCTCCCTCTTGGTGAATCATCATGACTAAGCCTATGAACCTTTAGATTAAGGCAGGGCAGGCAGTGTTAGAAGGCAGAATATTGTGTTTGTCTCCATCTTGGTTAGTTAATAAATAAATAACAGTGACACAACCTAGATAAGGTACCAGAGCAAAATGAAAAAGACAAGTTGCTTCCAAAACAAACACAAAAGTGTCTGCCTAAAAAGACATTAGAAGCTATCAAATGACATTGACTTCAGTGAAACCTGACGAAAAACCAGCCAACAAACTGCAAGCCTCAATCACTGTTGTCTCTGTTTCATTGTGCTTTGTGTCAGAAAGGTATGTGATGCTCACAGAGGTCGCCTGCTAGACACCTGCTCACTCCATGACAGAGCTCACCCAGGGAAGTCAGAAGCAAACACTGTGACAGGGGGTTTCGAAAGCACCTTGAAGAAACTCAGCATTTGGGTCCACATTTTGAACGCAACAGGTCAACATTTAGTAGGTCACTGCACAGAGCTGTTCCCCAACTTTTTCGATTTTACTTCTTTCTAAAATGTAGCTGCTTTTCAGCTAAGAGAATCATTTCAGTAGCTCAAATATTATCACAGTGTTTTAATTGTAAGTAAACATTGACTTAACAGTGAAAAACGCTTGAAAGATGAGAGTAGTTTTGAGTCACACCAATTACTTTAAAAATATTAAAATGTACATATATTATATATGTTATATGAATGTATAAAATAATAGCTGCTAGTAGGAAAACAGATGACTCAGGAGCTAGGAAACTATCCTAGAATTTGGATAATCCATTCCCAACAGATTCCTGTGCGCTTGGTGGCAAGTGAGGGGTTTTTTTATCTCTCAAGCGTAAGTATACAGCATTATATATTTTTTTCCACCTTTCAGAAATGCTGTGAGGATTAGCAGATCAACAATTGTTGGTAATTGAGATAGAAAGAGGATGGAAACCACATAAATTTTCAGATTAATAAACAGCCAGGCCAATTAAGTGCAAATTAACAAAATCACCCAGAAATAGGTAGTTAACATGACCTCTAGGTAGGAAATACAGTTCTAGTGATAGAAGAATCAAAGGGAAACCAGTGCATCACTTCATCCTTGCACTGCAGCCTTACTGCATGAAGGTCGGGTGAAATGAATTCTTATCAGCCCTAGGTAGACACAAAGGAATGCAAAGACAAACCAGCTCCACATTCACATCTGCTCAGAAGCAGCCCTTGCCCTTAGCAGATTATCATGCCTATAACTTCACCTCACTTTTAAAAAAGGGCCAAGCTCCTGAGGACAGGACTATGCAAATAAATGTATATTTAGACATTCACAGCTGCCATGCAGCTTGAATAGTCCTTGGCCATTCTAAAGCAGCTACAAGAAACTCAGTCAAAAAGGGAGCATTTTGCATGCGCTTTGCACAGCTACAGCTCTGCAGGACCAATGACTTTTCAGTGTAGGGAGTGGCACCAATCATACAAATGTCAATGACACAGTGACATTTCATTTTTCATCAAGGTTTCACCTGTAAGGTGGAGCCCAGGCTTTACTCGCAGTCTAATCTTAGGCTCTGGTCTGTCCACAGAGTCTTTGCAGAAAAAAACTGAGGTCAAGCCACCAGAGCTCCAGGGACACCAGCTGACTGCTATCCACGAGCCCTGCTGCACTGGTTTAATGTCAGCATGGCAATGCCTTTAGGTCAGAGCTTGCATGGATGCAATGACATAGTGCGAGGGCAGAGGAATGAATGAAAGATAAAGCATGGACATCAGCCAGACACAAATTAAAAAATTCAAAATTCAGAAGCATAACTGGAGGCTTAGATGTGGTTTGTGCACATTAATTAGTAATACCTATTCTGTACATATTGTACAAGATTTATACACAATTTTGTTATGGCTTGTACCTGAATCAATCTTCAAAGTAGAAACACCACACACTTCTGTCCATAAAAAACAACTAACCCTTAAACCCAGGTAAAACAAAATATGACAAACAAAAGACAAACATTTTTTGCATGTCAAAAGTAATAAATGTCAGATTTTTGTGCTCAAACAGAAAAAAAATGCAAGGTCACTTTCAGCAGATCCAGTCAACGCACTGTATGTTGTGTTTTAACAATCTAAAGCCATCTGGTATGAAAACTCAAGCTCAGCAGATGCATTTGGAAAACAGAGCATTCATTTTTATTGTGCTCTAAAATTAGATTTAAAGTGTGCTCAAAAGCATAACTAAAACAGATTGTCCCTTCTAGCATTTATGTTGCAGGCATCAATGAGGCCTGTATTTGTTGATTCTGTTTTCAGACCTTCGGTCTGCTTACTATCCCTGTCAAAATAGTAAATGGGAAACTTCTTTCCATCTGACAAATATAACTAAATAATCATCTAAAAGCTCTCTTATGCTTGTTAGGTGTTTAAATTTTCTTAAGAAATTGTATTATTCACATCTAAAGTTTGTGCTTTGTGAAAATTCATTTAACTAGGAAAGGAAAGCTCTATTGGTTGACTGCTTCTTCTGATAAATCTCATTTATTCTCGCAAATAATTATCTAAGAAAAAAAGACAGATAAAAATGTAAGACATTTACTCCTCTTGCTACTGAAAAAAGCCACAGATCTGGGGCAGTAGTAAGAACAAACCCAGCACCCTATAAAAGTAACAAGTTCATATAGAACTTGTGCATCCACATTTTTCAACTTTTCACTATAATTGTTTTTTTCTCGAGACTGGAAATCAGCTGACTTGAACAGTAAAAAACTTCACCACAATCCTACTTAAAGTTTGCATGCAAGCCACAGTAATTTAAGAAGTGAACATTAGTCTTAGTCCCTTGTAAGTTTTTGGGAATAGAAAATGTTCTGTGGTGGTTTTCAGTCTCTGATCAGAGCAATCTTAAAACCAGTACAGTAATGTGTCCTTGATCTGGTGAAAAGATAAACTTAAAGAAACATTCTCAAATTTGACTGCCTTTTCCATAAATCATAAGTAACCTGCAAGAGACTTTGAAGTCTTTTGAAAGCCCTAGGCTTTTTTTTTGGTTTGGTTAGATTTTTCCAACATCTACCTGTATCCCATTCTAACTTTCAACTATTTGCAAAGATAATTCCCCATCACCATTGACATTCTGCTATACCATGCCTGGGTCCCAGAGAGCCACAGCTTCAAAATGTTTTGAAACCTTCCTTGGGGTTACTTTCCTCTACTCCTGCTTCTGGATCCACCCGTTCCTTCCACACTTACCTCACTCCTGACTTAGGTGGCAGAAAAGCAGGGATCGGTATGACTCCTAATTCTTGTTTGTGATCTTCCATCAAAGGCAGAATATTGCCAGCACAGATCCCAGTCTGACCATACCGGAAAAGGATTTACCCATTCCTGAGCTGCTACACTGCTGGGTCCTTCCCCTTTTTAATGGCCTCCCTAAATTCCAGCTCTCAACATCAGAGCTCCTTTAATGCAGTAGTCAAGCTACTGTCCACAGCTTGTAATTCACACTATCTATAAAGCATTATATGATGCTCTCGATGAAGGGCTCTATATAAAAAATAAAATAAAATGAAATAAATGTATGAGTTGGATTATGTCAGCAGTATTCCTCCTTGGAAACACATCTTTATATTGAAGGTCTTGGAAATATATAACCCCAGCTGTATTTCACTTCCTTACTTTGATTGTCAAATTCACACAGTGGCTTTCAAGACTGGTTCTTTTGTTGCCACATAAACCAGTTTGATTCTGAAACCAGAGAAAGAACAAGCATTAAATACTTTGGGATTTTCTTTTGTTTGCAAAGAAGGGAAATAAAATTGCACCTGGCAGAGGTAAGGAACTGCTGAAAGTCAAATCGATTCTGAATCTATGGGCCCAGAGTATAAGGAGAGAACAGTCTGAAAGACTAATTATCTCAAAGGCATCTGAGATGTGCAGTAAGCTTACAGAAATGCACTGCCTGTCAGCCTATGTTGCTTAAATACAGCTTATTGGTGGTTAAATCAGTGGTGCAGTCTGACTGGTTGAATATTACTAAGTATTTTGTGGCTGCCCTTAGAAAGAACAATTCATACATGTCCATTTCAAATATTGTTCTTTCTGTTACTCCATCTTTCAGAAGCACGTCCTGTTTGCAGAGTTACAAACTGCTCAGCATATCGTCAAGATGAATCCAGCACCTCTGCTCATTTGGAAAAGCAATGTGTCACAGAAGTGGGACAGCAAAGGCCTGGGCTCACTGCATGGTCAGTGAGGTACCACTCTCACTATGGGTGCTGTGATGTTTACATCAAAGAATAAAGGAAAAGACATCATAAAGAATCAGACTGCAGATTTTTTAATCTTTTTTTTTTTAAGGATTAATAATTACATTTAATGATCTAATGTGTTCTGGCCTGTATGGTCACAAATTATATTTGTCAAAATAATGTAATTGTTTCATATTCACGAATTGTATGTATCCGTTTTGAAGGTTCTGAAAAGGTTGCAGTGTGTGAATGTAACTGTTTTATTTACAAGCTTCCACTATCTCTACAACAGCATCTGCATAGAACACTACATGAATTTTGAGAACAAACTATTAACAACATCATTTTGTCATCCAATAGAAGAATTGGATGGAGGCTGAGGATGGCAAATTAGCCTTGAAGTGAATATAACTAAGCTAATGAACTATTGGAAGAACCCATCAGAAGTCATAGCAATTCTAGTGGTAAAAGAAACGACTCACTGCATGTTTTCTGTTAGAAGCAAAGAATAATTCAGCTCTTAAGGTTTGACATTTACAGAAGGTCAGGCTACAGACTCTCTTCTGGCCTTAAATAACGCAAACAAAAGGAGTTTTCTCTCTCATAAACTTTTGTTAGACAAGATACTCTTGAAATCTCTGGAGTTGTGCATAGATATGCTGGATGAATATATTTCCGTCTTTTAGACTGAAGGCAGGTGGTGAAACCAAAGAACAGAACACAACGTTACAGAAGTTTTCAATGATATGGAACATCACTGAGAAGTTTTTCTTACTGCTCTTCTGAAAAGAACTATATGGTAATATAAGCAACACATAACAATGTGGTATCACTGTCATGAACAGCAGTACTGGAAGCATTTTTCTGGTGGATGTTCTAGTGACCATGTTTAATAAGGTCCTGATCCAGAATGTTGCTGACTTCAGTGCTCTTCTAATCAAGCCTAAACAACTTATGATCACAGTTTAGCACTAGTCAACAAAGAGAAACCAAGGCCAGACCATCCTAGGGCCATAGTAGGCTTCAAGAAACATCATTTTTTTCAAGAAACTTGTAAGCTATCTGTATAGGGGTAAAACAAGCAAAACCTTTTCAGAGAAGTTCTAATCACATGGAGAGGAGTCTTATCCTCAGACCCTGAGAGCAGTAATTTCTCTACTGCTTTCTTGGTATACTGCAGACTGAGGAATTTCTTAATGCAAAGATAAACAGAATCAGTTCTATAATAAATATATATAATTATTTATTAATTAGGGAAAACTTGATTTAGAAGTTTAAATTTGGTGAAGGTTTCTTCCTTTCTTATATGTTTAACTGACCTGGTTTAGCTAAATAAGGTGTCTATTTCAGTGGTCAAAGAGCTATTTAGAATATTATGTGAACTAGTTTCAATACTAAGAGCTAGTTAATCCCTAATTTTATTCTGGCATTTATTTTCCTTGATATATTTATTTTCCTTGATATATTTAATTCCTTGACCAAATCAGTTGCATTATTGTGGGGAAAAAAACCCCAAACAACAAACCAAGAAGCAAACAAACAAATCAAAAAAAACAAAACTCCTAACAAAATTAAGGTAAAATAACTAGAGAGACCTTCAGCTAAGATCTCAGGTACTGTTCTGTCTCATTTGTCCAACAAAAATTAGTTTCCTTAGAACAGAACCAAGGACATAATTTCCCATCCATGAATATCACATCCTCAAATGACTTTTGTGTCTCCCAGCCATGAAATGACCTGCTAATGAAATTACCTCTGTGCTTCTTGCTAATTGGTGGGCACACCTTGTAAAATGGAGTACAGAGGGGAAATACAGGATCATATTGCACCACTGAGATTTTGGTTTTTAAAACAGTATCTCAAGAAACCCTGAAAGAAACAACCACATCAAATGTACATTACCTCTTGAATAATGTTTCCTTACTGAATCCTCATGGTATCAAAAGCAGCCACCTTCCATACCTCAAACAAATACAATTTTCCTTGGGGAAAAAAAAAAACCACTGCTGCTCTCCTGCAAGTTCTTTGTGATAAGGCTGATATTCGCACTTCACTTCTCTCAGAAGCCACCACAGGAAGGTCTTTGGTGTGAGTCCACACACCTATTAAGTCCACACACCTGTTAAGTATAACTCAAACATGTCTTTTTGTGTGAGAAAAAAGGGAATGGGAATCCAAGAGACCTGCAGAGAAAGTTAAAGAAATCTAAGAGCACTTTAATGCAAAGATTTATAGTTGATTCATAGTTATTCTCCTGTTATTTTCTCTCCCATTCTCTGATTTATCTTTTTTTTTAAACCTAAGTCTTATTTAATCTTTACTGATATTTGAATTTCATCCTTTGGATGTGGAAGCATTCACACTCAAACCATAAGGACACAGAATAATTGAACAAAGGTTTTGAAAGATAACTTGGTCTGGAATTATTCCCAACTTCACCCTCTTTGTGCTCCAACACACACATTCTCTACCAGTTCTCTGCCACACACTTCTCTCTACCACAGAGGCGGTAGAAGACCCATCTCTGGAAACATTCCAGGCCAGGTTGGATGGGACTCTGAGCAACCTTTAAAGGTCCCTTTGAACTCAAAACATTCTATGATTCTGTGCTAATAAATTTTGTTAATCTAGTCTGGATGCCTGTGATACTTCAGTAATAAAAATAAGAAAAAAAAAAAAAGTAAATCTCAAAAATTGATCAACCTCATGTATTAACAAAACCAAAATGTATGCCAAGACCCTTGGGGAATTATGGATCTTGTAAGCAGCTCTCTGCCACAGCAATATATATATATATATGTGTGTGTGTGTGTGGATATCTCCATTTTTAGCACATCTCCTCCTCTCTTGATTAGATAGCAACAGCTACCATTAAGTTTCTGTTAGCATGACCCAGACTGCCCTTTGTATGTAGGTCAAAGTCACATCTAAATTAACGATGCAGTGAACTCCGGCAACAAAACTTTATTTTCTTTTCCACATCCACAAATAAGTCCTCGATTTTAATGAGATTTTTCTCCATTTACAATAAGCCCTATTAGTGAGCACTTCTTCTCTAAGCTTTACAATTTTGAGAAGCTTTAGGCAGAGAAACTCAACGTAAAGAGCTTGATAGAGATGGTATTGCTACAGAAAAAAAGCAAGACCTAATATATACAGTAGAGCTGCATTATATAGGTTACTCTTGCATAAGATGATGACTTCTGCAGCTGCCTTCTGGAAGTAATGGAGTGTCTATACATATGAAGTATAACTCACTGTAATTGCTTTGGTTAGGAAGGAGAGGTGAGTATCACTGGAAGTGAAAGTTCTCATTTGCAAAAAGTATGATGTGAAATTATACTTCACTAGTCTACTGGTAATAATGAAATTACAAGGTTTAGAACTCTGCAGTCATGAACTTGCAAAAGAGTGAATTTACCACAAAAGCTAATCTGGGCACACAGGTAACACAAGACACTCCACAGTCATCTGTAACCACCATGCAGAGAGACACGTATGTAATTTACATGCCAGACTAAACGTACAAAACTAGAAGACACATACGAGAATAACAGCCATCTGACCTAAGATATAATTATGTTTTAAATGACTGGATTTCAGTGTTGTAACAAACTCACTCCAAAACTTTCTTCCCCCAAAGGTTCCTTTATAACTGAGTAATCATACTGATAGTGTCACATGGGCAAGTTCCAGAATGTCCCTAACACACCACATGGCAAAAGAGGTCATCATAAGGTCTTCAAGTACTACAGGAAGAGGAATGAATTGGTTAACTGTTAGCGATTTTAGAATTGATTTCCACCAGAAAGCAAGTACACAGACTAAACAAGGCTGTACACCAGCATTACAAAACTGACAAGTTACGTGTGACAGGTTGTAATAAAGCCATCAATACTTTCTTTGTCAAGCATTTATAGCATCAGTCAAGTGTTTGCAGAATTTCCTAGTTCAACCTGTAGAGATATGGCAGCATTGTCTGTACCAGCTTCAGGGGCCTGCCACTGGATGCTGGAATCCCTTGCAATACCACCATCTAAATTCTTGAAAGCTCTCCCTGTATTCTCTCCACAAGAAAAACAGAGATTATAGAAACTTCCCCATTAATGATACCAGCTAAACACAGAGAGGAGAAGAGGGAAAGAATAAAAGGTAACAAGTGTAAATCTTTTCCACTCTCTGATACCAGCTCTTTACTCAGGCAGTTAGGTATCCTGGCTTCTCCTTAGCTCCAGGTCAAATCTGAGCTCAAATGCCATATCAAATCATGTTCTTTACTCTCTTGAAGATCAGTAGAAATGTGTGAAGTTGAGTAGGCAACACAGTCTAGCAGAGGAAATTTGTGTCTGAGATCAACAACTTTATACCCATTAAAAGTACAATAGTGAACAGAAATCACAGAAAAGGGCAGACATGAAGCCAAGGCATTAAAAGCAAAGAACAGGTTTTCTCTCTCCATGCCTAGGATACTTTTAAATTGTATATTACCTGAATTCTCAAATCAAGTATCTGGACAAGGAGACACCTCTCTGGACAAAGCTTTCCATTAGCTGTCAAACAATCAAAACTTAGGCATAAATGAAACGCACTTGGACACACCAGAAAAAAAATCCTGATCTCAATAAAATATTCACCAATAGTAGATTAAGTCTTTATGATGAATTTGGATAAATAACTGGACACCTTCCAAAAATTCCATGATACAGCGGACAGCTCAGAGATTTTAAACCCATTATAGCCTCTATTACAAAGGCCAGTTACATCAACTTGCATTACTTTTGTAACAGGTCTCTTTTATCAAGTTCTACATAAAAGGCCAAAAAACCAATCTTGAGAACTCTCCTCTCCTTTTTCCATGAAATTATTACATTATTTATGCCATATTATGAAATTTGTTTTATTTGTGAAGCCTTCTCCATCCTCAACATAATAAAGCAAGACTTTTGACATTAGTTTTATCAGTCTCCACTGAGCTAAGCATCCCCAGAATGCTGCGAATCACATAATGGAAATGCATTTCAGTGAACTTTCTCTAATGACAGCTTAGTTAGAAAATATAGACTTCAATTAAAATGGGAATCAGCTAGAGTTAAAATACCATTTCTGGTGGAATTGTTCTGCTACATGTAAGAGTCCAGGACCCTAAACAGATCTAGTTATGTCTAGTTCTATCTGTGTTATTCTGATCAGTACTAAATACCATTTGAAACAAAAAACCCCCAACATATTTTGTGCATTATGAAGCTGTTACCTCAGCTGGATATTATATTCTCATTACAACCTTCTTTTTAAATTAAACACTGAAAGGACTCCTAGAAATTCAGAATTTTGTGCTGACAGCAATTTTATGTTACACTTACTCCTGTGATTTGCTTCATTTGTTTTTAGACTTGCAAATCCTAGCACATAACTTTCCCTGATTAAAAAAGGAAAAGAACTTTCCCCCAAAACCTAGTTTTCATTTCTTGAACTGTTCTCTGATTAGCCTTTTAGTGAGAATTTTACTAATAAACTTCTGCAAGGATGCTGTTTCTCATATTCCCACATTAAGACAACTTTTAAATTATAGTTAAGACAATTTGAATTCAAAATGTTTACAACTAGAGAATGAAACTGTTAGATTATATGAAATACCTCAATCCCATCAGCTTTATTTCCTCCCTCCCCCCCATCAGAGTCTCATTTGCTGAAGCTGTAAATACTCAAAATAGCTGAACAAATAATTTATGGGCCATTTGGCCACCACATAGAATATCACTGCCCCATGGGAGCCCTGGAGGCATTCTGCCTGGGGCTTCACAGCACAAACAGGAGCATACAAACTGTTACACCTTTCTGAGATGACATGCATGAGAATGAGATAACCAAGGAAAACCCCAGTTGCTCCAACAAGGAAAGTTTGTGAAATTAGATGTATTTATTTACACTGTTGTACAGCCATTCTCAGTCTGGTTTGTGTGTTTTCAGGGTAAGCAGAAATAGTCTCTGACCCCAGGCAAAAGATATCTTTTGAATTTTCTTCCCGCATAGCTTGCCTCAGACATTTCTTGTGTAGGGAAAACTGTTTGTACTGCTATGTCACACAAAGTCTAACAAACTTCCACTGCCCCCCAGTTTTCACCACAAGTCATATCAGGACCACTGATGTTTCACAACCTATTTTCTTCTCCACTCCCTAAAGCAATGTGAACTTCAGTCATAAACATTCACATGAGTTACAGAAATGTAACTTTACATAGTCAACAGAAAGGCTGTCCAAAGGTATCATATCCTTTAAACACCCACTCCATGATACTGCACAGGTCTTTGTACAGGAAAAATTATCACTCACTTTTGGACTGCTGTTCATATGTGGTTTAGTTCAGACCCTCCCAAAACTTTGTAGAAGAGAAAATGCCACCAAGAACAAGCAGACACGAAAGTTCCCAGAAAGGAACTCACAGTGAAAACTAATCACAACTATTCCACTTTATTACCCTGATGCCCTCACATACCCTCAGTACAATAAAATAAGTGTAGTTTACTGCTCCTACTGTAAATTTCCACCTTTCCTTACTTAATGGTAACTTGTTTATGGGCCCATATTCTTAATAATGTCTTACTGTAACACACTACTGCTTTTTAAAATATACTATTTGGTCACAAGATAATCAGACTTAAGAGTAATGGGTCAGATATACAAAAAAAAAAAAAAAAGGTTGCAGCTTCAGATTATTCCCAGTCAACTGATGCAATTCCATAATATCACACCTTATCCAAAGGCTAAATCTCCTTATAAAACAGTGTTTTAAATATTGAGCATTACATAGGATAAATGAAGATAATGTTAAATTCTCAGCATCCTCATACTATCTATACCTGACCATACTATAGGCTTTGTCTCTGATATATATCAGGCTGTTGTAAGGTATTTAGTCATAGTAGCTTGGAGGGAATGTGGCAAATATTTCAACTGATTGTACTGCATATTATTGGTATGGCTGGAGACTTGCACGATATCATTGACAAAATACTTTAGGAATGTTGTTGCAAGTACTTTCTTTCAGCACTGTTAAGAGATGCATTAAGCCAATTGTGTGAATAAAGTCAGAGCTGAAGATGTGCATAATAGGTCTCTTAAATAGGAAAAGGAAAGAGAATTTTAAAATACTTTACTCAGCTATTTCTGATTACCCTAACATACCACACGCTATAGTTCGCAGCTTCTCCCATCACACCTCCAGCTTCTTTAAACCTCTTTGTAAGAATCTTTTCAACATAATTTTTTCCCCACGAATTTGATTCCATTTCTGATTAAAACACATAAATTAGGTGAAACCGATTAAAAAAACCAGCTAAACTGTCAGATTTTAATATCTATTAAGCCACTACACCACAGACAGACTCAACCTACTGCACAAAAATAAAGAATAAAAATAAAGAAATCAATCTGTATTATACCTAGAATTTCACTGTGTGCAAAGTATATTCCCTAAATCACCTGCAAGTCATGAGGCATTGTTATTTGCTTACTGCCTTCTTGTGCGACCCTAAATTCTTAATTAGGAAAAAAAAAAAAAAACCTAAAAATTATTTACAACTAGGTCAGGACCAATTATCCTGTATGACCCAAATTTTCCACTCTTTACTTTTTCCTTCCCTTAAGGTCAGACACAACAGCCATCTCCACAGCTGCAGAGGGCTGGAGATAGCTCTTGCACACCTCATCAGTACCATGCTGGGTGGTGGCCAGAGGTACCATCAACCACAAGCAAATTGTTCTTTCCCCCAGCACCTGGTGTGCTGCCTCTCTACTGCTTCCATCTCTTGACAGCTGAAAGGAACAGAGACCAACCATCAAACTTCATCCCCGATACCCATATGATTGCACAACATATCAGCACTTGGCCACTGCTTTAACCCTGAAAGAATAATTTTTTTAAAGATATATATGGTGTGGTACTGTAACAAATATCTATGGGGTTCCTATGTACAGAGCACACTACTACTGTGGTGCAGCTGTTACTGGTTTTCCAGAGCTGCACATAGGTCTGAACTTCATAAACAAAGCAGATGAAAAAAATAAAGAAATTTAAGCTCAGTGCAAAAGTGAGGGTAATTCAGTTCTCCTAACACTAAACCATTGTCTAGTCAGAAAAACTGCCAATGGCAGCCTCTTGCAGTCATTGGTAAGGTCCCTGTCTTGGGAGAGCAGACTACTAATGGACAGTGTAAACACAACTGTCAGAAGATCGCAAGTGCTAACAGCTGCAGAGAACACTCCCCCCTCCCCCCCCCCCTTAAAACTCATAATTAAAACCAGAAGTCATTACCGCTCTGATGGCTCTACAATGACTTGTGAAACCAGCTTATGGTGCAGCTACCAAGGACCAGGTGTCCACAGCCCTGCAATTCCTGTCAAGACTGGCCATGGCTGGGCACGAGCCACAGCCCTGCGCTCCCATGCGCAACCTCCACAGGTCAGGGGCGGCAAGTTTCTTCACTGAAATGACTACTTAAGTTTTCTTGTAATTATACATGCTACCAGGCCAAACCTTCTGACAATTTAGCAGTAAACAACTCTGAGAAATCTAAAGGTATCACACTGCATACACTTAAGCATGCTTTTATGTAAACTCCTGGGTATGTGTAAATCATCTGTAGCCCTCAGAGAAGCGCTAAACAAACAGCATGACTTGGAAATATGGCTCCTCAGCACAGTACTGACTTAAGTGTTTTGGGTTTTTTTTCCTTATTTTGTTAATCAGTGCACTGTCCTTACATGACAACACAGCACTTATACAAGAAGTAAAATCCTAAAACCACTTGATTTTGACTAAGAAGTATCCTACTTCTTAGCCATATAGTTTCCCAATATGATTCATCACCGAATATTTTTATCCCTCCTGCCCAATGCATTCACACCAGAAAGGCAAATATTGTGGAGCATACATTGGAAAAGACAGAGACCTTGAGCTCTCTTCCATTAGTTATTCACTGGCCCCTAGGGCTAGATAAAAATAAAAGACCAAATTTAATTTTCCGGAAAAGAAAGTTACTATTTATTTATTCAGCTTTTTGTGCTAGATGCTTTCCTTAAAAGGATGGAAGGAGATGCATCTTCCAGCAAGTCTACCTCAGGTTTTGCTACACCATCCTCAATGATTTAACTTTTTAATAATCCTGTTTTTAAATATGGGAAGTGAATGACAGACTTGAAAATAAACCAAAGTAATCAACATTTCATTTGGTAGACTGACCACACTGAGAATCCATTTTGTGGTCTTTTTTTCCTCTAAAACAAATTAATTTGACTGTACAACAGCCACATTCCAGCTGGCTGCAGAAAGTTCTCCATTTTTCTCAAGGAAATGTTAATGGTGATCTGAAAGGCAGGAAAGTGATTTTGATGGACACACATATCTTTCTGCAACGTGACACATACTACAAAATGGAAGAAGAAGCAAAGCAATCTCATCTACAAAGAAGTCTGAATTTAAGATGCAATTTGGAATATTAGAAAGAGGAAACATATAATTGACAAGACTAGTAGTTACAAATGATTTCTTGCCTTCCCTTGTTAAGGCTACTATTAAGATAGAATATTTTCCTACACTTACTACTTCTAACTTACATAAAACCTCAACTATTTACATCTTTTGTTTAAAAAAAACCAAAAACTTCAAGACAACTGTTTCAATAACTTACACTTAACTAAGAATGAAAGCACTGTTAGCTGCATTTGCTCACTAAAAATATTTAATGAAGCTCACAACTACCAAGGAATTTGAAAAACTAAACTTTATTCTGCAGTGAAAAGCAATCAACTGTTATCTCTGTGTCTGCATTTTCTGTGCTACCAAAGAAGAGTGTTTCCCAAAATGACTGTGCATCTCAGCATACTTCGCATGTAAAGCTTAATTATTCTTGACACTTGTCCCAGGGTAAATATTTCAAACGAGGTTGCCTTAATTTTAAAGTTGACTTTTAATGAAACTCATATTTCAAAAGGCTAGATTTTAAATATACAGGATTTCTGGTGTCACTTGGATAAATTCATTAAAAGTCAGAGGTAAGAGTGTTAAAAATAAAAAAGAAATAAATAAAGCCAACCCGCCAAAACAAATCAAATCCAACCAAAGACCAATACCACAACTCCCTTGCTATGTCCATCAAGGTCCCTAACTCACCATATCCACCAAGGTCCCTAGCATAAAGATCTCATAACATCCAAAACAACCAGGATTGGTTTTGCTCAGCTAGCAAAAAAACCCCAAAAAATGTTGGGGGAGAAAATACTATCTTCTATTTATTTGCCTGCTCAGTAGTAAGGTTAGTCAGAGGCACAGAACATATATTCAATTTCTTTCTTACCCAAAAGAGATTCAGGTCTATAGCACTTACTTTTTGACAGGTCTTGACCTCTCAGTACTGAGCAAGCATCAACTTATTCCGGTGTAAGAGCAGCTGTCAAAGCTAAGTAATTTTACAAGAAATAATGAGATGTTTAATAGCTTAAAATAAGAACACAGACACAAGCAGAATTATCTAGCATAATTTTTACTATACTTTTATTAGCAGTAACACCAATAGTAAAATTCACTGCTTAAAATAGTAAATGCTTACCTGAAAATACACCTCTCACAATCCCTAAGTTTTTCTATGAATTATCTGAGACTGAATTCACAACTGTTTTTCTCCAGCTTATGTCAGCATAACTTCACCGATTTCAAACAAACCAAGCTCACAGATACTTTTTTTCCAGCAAGAGTCCCCTGACAGCTCCATCAGCACAATAGCAGGTATTTTCCACTTCTGCACAGTGGTAGTTTTCTACTTTCAGAAAGGTAGCACAGTAGCCCTGCCAGCTGTTTAAAAAACAAATTGTAGGATGCAAGACACTCACCAAGTTCTGCCCATGATACACGCTGTAATAGAGGCGTTTGCCTTAAATCATTAGAACAATAAATGCTGCCTTTTACTGACTCACCATTCCTTTCCACTTAAATTTCCCTCTGCTCCCAGTTTGTTGGCCTGCAATGAGTAGTTGAAATAAAAAAGTGCCAGTAGTGAAAGCATTGATACTGCATTTGAACACACATTCTCCACCACTTTATCTCTGCCTAGAATATGAAATGCTCAATTCCTTTGTTACAAGTGATCGTAAGTAAATATAAGAAAACTTATCTCTTAAGAGTAGTTTTACCATTATCTGCCTCACTTTCATCTTTTATCAATTTAAGACTGTTGCAAATTACACTGCAATATCAAATGGATGCACTTTATTTTTTGTCATATCCTACCAATTTCCAGAGCTTTTGCAGGCAGATTTTCTTTCAGGGGACTTAAGAAATTGAACAGTAAAATGCTGCTCGGGTTTAATGTCAATAGACATCCTTAGAGCTGTCTTTCAAATCAGCTTAAGAAGTTTATTTTGTTCATTGAAATTAATTTCCTCACAGTCACCTGCTGCAGAAATTCACATCTTGGCTTTGTGTGTCTGACACAAACGGCGACTGTTTCAGAGACAAAGGTCACTGTCACTTCTTCCCACCAGAGCAGCTCCTCCTATTCCCTTCTTCTACACTTTCAGTCTAGAAAGCAGCAAAGACAAAGAAAACAGATGATCATTAACAGGAACTATCACCTATCACCAGATTTGTCTAAGGTGAAGCCTCAGCACTGCATGGAGTTGACAACTCCCAAAGTAATTACATGATGCAGCGATTGGTGAACTGCCAATTTACAGCTTGAACATTAGATAAGCTATACCATGATACCATTTCAGATCAAGTACAGAATTTCAGATTCTTATAATTGACTCTAAATAAATCAAGCTCTATCATCACATACAGAAATAAAGTTTGCTATTGTCCCCATTTATGTCTCACCAAATAAAGTACTTTGAGCTTAAAAAGAACCAACAAAAAATCATGTTTAAAATGATCAGAAGAGGCAGAATCTTTTTTTTGTGAGGTTTTGGGGTTTTTTTCAGATGTTGAAGTAAATAACCAATCTGCTCTCAGGACCAGCCAAAACAACATGAAGCTGAAAAGCTTGTCACTTTTTCAATCACATCATCCATTCTAATTTAAAAAATTACTACCTTTCCCTATAAACCCAGCACCTTTGGTCTTGCCTCTTGGGGTTATATGGATTTTCTGGATCATAGTTCATAAGCAAGTTTCTATAAGATCCAGCGCACGCAGGCAACTCATGGGGCTCGTGCAGGCAACTCATCCTTTGTTTGCCCATCTGTGGCCCTATCTATGCACGGGGGACACACGGAGAGCTGTGTAGATAGCTCAACCCTGAGTTGTTAATAAGCTCCAGGCCAAACAGGGCAATGCAGCACCACATGAAGAACTAAAACCTAAGCTGAGCCTTGCAGTTCCTCAGCAAATGGTACATCCCAAGTCTCAATTCAAGTCACTACTCAGCTTCCTGAGAAAGTAAGATAGTCTGGAGGGCTTCAGTGGTGGTTTCATCTGACAACTTTTGTATCTTCAGATGGCATAATCCAATTGGGCGTAGTTTTGCTACAACCACCTGGAGGGTTTCAGCCACAACGTTGTGTGTTCAAACTGTATAATCGGTCACGTAAATCAGGGGATACCTAAGCTAAGGTTTAGCTTAGGAATGGAGAGTTGCCTCTCCAATGCTCACCTGTATAGAGATCCTTCCCCCTTGGTCAGGACATTGGCCAAGGTAACTTTTCTAAGATTGAGAGCCCTTACTTGAAGCGGTGAGTGAATATTTATCATTCTGTAAGTTTGCAAACGTCCGTGATTAACTAACACATGTATAATATTCAACATGCTTTCTAGTTTGTTATAGTGTATTCTTGCTTTTAAGTTGTATTAGTGCATTCTGCCATTGTATCCATAAAAACCTGCAATAGTGGCCCATTAGACTTCAAATAGTTGGTTTGCTTGGGCCTTACAGTTAAACCTGGGTGTTCACGTAAATTCTTTGCTTAAATCTCACAGTCCAATATCTTTTTCCCACAGGGGTACATAACACGTACAATCATCATACATGTATATTAATCACACATAACGTGTATGCTCTAACCCTGGAATACCACCTCCTCCCAATGGCCCCAAACTCCTGTAGCATGATGCACAAGTCTATGAGCTGCCATGAGATCCCCTCCCTACCTCTCACAATAAATTTGCTCACCTTTCCCACTTACAGACACAATGTCCCTATGGCAATCTCAAAAACAGCGAGGATGAACCAAGACCAGCAGAAATAGCAGCATCTGGGATTAGCACAAGACAGCACCACATGAACTGTCCTTTTCTATGAGGTTCTCCATCAATTATCAGTGTTGAATCATCCCCCCAGTGTCTAGAGGGGGAAAAAAAAAATTCACTCCTTCCATCCTGGCATTAGAGAGTTCTTAATACAGTGGTAGAAATGTGAAACACAGTAAAAATGCTCAACAGTTGCTAGCCTAAATGATTCCAGGATGATTAAAATCAGTAAGGAATATATTCATTTGAAAGCCTTGTTATTCCTTCCATGGACATAAATACAGAGGTCACCCTTTCAGCATAGCCTTTTCCACATGAGGGATCTGTCCATACATTCAAAAGTTTGCTACAAAGTATCTAACAATGTTTAAATAATGCTTAAACTAGTACTTACAAAAATTACAAAGTAAACATTTCAGTTCTATTCTACTCCATAGGCAAATGCATATTTTCTTAGACAGGCCAATTATTTTGAATTTGTAGATATAAAAGCATTCAACAGATCATATCTCTGTTTATAAACAGTAATTAGTTCTAGGTTATCTCCATGCTCATGCACTACAATTAAATACTAATAAAAGACAATTATCACAGACTCGCATGTCAGGAGGTAACATTTCTCTTTTCCAAACTAAAATATAATTTGTTTTTAAATGTAAGGCTCTCAATCGCAGATAAGATGATCTACACTTATTTCTGAGCTGTCTTGGATTAATATTTTTGCACTGCAGCAATACTGGCATATGAATGCACAGATATTTTCTATCTCATATTGCTGCAGGTTTAAATTTGTCTCATTTAAAAAAAAAAAAAAAAAAAAAACCACCTTATATGACTAAGATTCCTTCACAATGCAGTGAGAAAGACGCTGGCATGAATTGTTGGGTCAATGAGGGTGAGACAATATAAAAGTTTTAGGTTTATAAAGAGTGCGTGAATAAAAGGATCCAAAAGTGAACTTGCATGTGTCTCAATCCAGTAAAACTCTAATTAAGATTTCTCACAAGACTTTTATGAGGTTCAACTAAAAAAAAAAAAATTTAGAGCAGACCATTGTTACTAGATATAGAAATATAAAGTATTATTCATGCTTTCTGCAAGCAGTTATTCCATGTTATTAAAGATTGCATATATAGAAAGCCAAAAAAGGAAAACTACAAATATCTGAAAGTGTAATACATAAAAATGAGATTCAGTGAGCACAATGCTGAGAAAGGATGAGGCACTGGCAGATGTGCGTCATGAATTAACACATCCATTAAACAAAGCAACTTGAACTTTTACAAAAATTTCCTTGAGAACATTATGACTGTATCAGTATCTCATTTGCCATTCCCCACAAGCAGCCAGGTTTATTGCTTGGCAGCAAAGCACAGGTGTTTTACAGGTCAAATGCTTCAGTTTCGGAAAGGTTATGCTGGTTGTCCTATGGTCTTAAATGAGTGTTTGACTGTGTTAGTGCTCTGCACAACTGGTTAACCCAACCCCATGCCAGGTAACAGAGATTAGACAAATGCAGTCATGCAGCACGACTGCACACCACGTGCTGGATAATGAAGTAATTGTTGCTGTTACAGAACTACCCCATGAGTTTTCCAACACTGGCAGCTATGAGACATCACTGTCAAAGTGACTTTTCTCCTGGGTGACCGGTTGTTGGTGGCTCAGTACAGATTCCCCTTTTTTGACAAATGACAACTGCTCAAGCTGCAATTTTCTATCTGCTTATTTTCTTTTATAAGTGGTTCTGGTCCCAGTACTCTAATGTGCTTCAACTTCATAGCCAGTTTGGTTACATTTCTTCTAGAGAATGCAATTACATTTCCAAACTATTCTTTGTGTTGCTATGAGAATCAAACAAAGGAAGGGGAAAAAAAAAGTTTCAGTGAAGCAGATTTCCACAATATGTGGTGGCTGTCACAATCTTGCTGATAGAAATAATTACTCCTCCTGATATAACTACACTAAACCACCAAGAAATGTGGATAAAAACTCTTAGTCCCCTGCCACCTCAGTCCCTGAGACAAGGAAGGTATCACCTCTCCTTTAACAGCAGTGAGGGAAGGCTACGTAGGAGAGTGTGACTTTGGGTAACTTTGTCTTTGGCCTTCTTGTGATCCACTAGATGACACATGCTAATCCTCATTTTTGGCTGATAAACTGGAAGCATCAAAAAACAAAAGTGCAAGCTGCTATAGCTTGAGCTAATGATATTTTTCTGAGGTGAAAGAAAACTACATCACTTGCAGATAGCAGACACTGCTTACAGATAAACTACATTGCTTCAGATAAAGCACACTGCTTTCATGGTGAACAGGAGAGAAAAAAAAAGAAAATTGAAGACCATTTCCAGTGATGGTGTGGTTCTGGTCTTATCCAAACAGCCCTAAACCAGTTCAATTTACTACCAGGTGCACCCCTCTAATCACCAGCACTTTCAGATGCGGCCACTACAAGACAATTGACTGCAGCTTGGATGGAAGCACTGCTGACTTCTCTGTCTTGTAACAGGTTTCACGATCAGAGCTCAAAACCTGCCTGAAAGCAAAGTAAAGAAGCAATGAAGCAGCAGATCTCACAGAGCTTTTTGCATAAAGCCTGGCCCAGGCTTCCCAGGGAGGTGTCAGAGTCCCCATCCCTGGAGGGGTTTCAAAGCCATATAGATGAGGTGCTGAGGGACGTGGTTTAGTGGTGGGATTGGCAGTGCTGGGTTAATGGTTGGACTTGATGATCTTAAATGTCTTTTCCAACCAAAATGATTCTGTGATTCCATGATCTGGGAAATCAGTTAATAATTAAGTAAGGTGGCAGTAGCTGAAATGCAGCCATGTCTATACAGATGTGGAAGGGAGTGCTCCTGGGTATTCACATAAACATCACAGGCAGAAAGCACTGCAAAAAATAGTAGTAGAGAGATAGTTATTGTAGATCTGTTCCTAAGACCTAATCAAAGTAAGACCTGCTAGTTAAACTACTTTATCACAAGAGCATTGCCAAGTTAGAGACTGTACCCAAAATTAGCGGAAAACTTCCTTCCTAACAACTCTAAAAAGTTACAGGCAGTCTATTATGGAAACTTCTGTACCAACCCAACTGAGCAAAATTACCTTCCTTGCTCTGTGCAAAATTGTCATCTATTAATAGAGCCCAGGACCACTTACTAGGGCCAACCATTCCCAGGAGCCACAGACACCTTGCACCAGGCTTGACCACTTCTGCAGAGTATTCCCCACCCCCCACCGCTACAGCGGCAACAATACAGTCCTCCAAATACCTTTTAGTAGAAAAGAAAGTTGAATGACAAACTACATTGCCTAAGGGTGGAATTGCACCTGCAGCCCAAAGCAACTGGAGCCCAACAGCACTATCAACTCTTCACCCAGGAAAAGTGCTCAGCAGCAAACTCACTGATGGGCTGAGCTGATAGCTCCAGGGCTGCTACCTCCAGGCACCCAGTCTCACTGATGAGGGGCTTACTGATTCAGACCATAATTACCTTATTACTTTATTTTAATCCCTAAATACAAGTTTAGTGTGTAGTGCCATCATAATGGTGCAAAGAATACAAGCAGTCATCACAATCAAGTGTGGAGGACTGAAACATCCAGAGTCAAAAAGCAAGTAAACCATGTTAAGCCACACCCCCCTTCTTTCCTTCCTCTTCCTTAAAAACACCCATGGAAATACAGGTTACAGAGATAATAGACTATTAATGACTCTCTGTAGAACTAAGAGCTCAACACTGTTTTCTTAGCAGAGAAGACCCTAAGCATCTGTGTAAGAACTACTGCCAGCAAATATTTCCAACTATCACTGAACCCTCACCAGCTCCTTAACAGCTGTCAGGTAGATGAATTCACAGATCCCGCGCTGGTTTTGCTGCATGAGCTAAGAGCATCCCAAATATCCAGTGCAGCAATTGAACCATTATATCATCCTCCCTGAAGTTGAATATTCAAGTTTAGGCAGGGCAAAACAGAAGTTATTTTTAAACTGGTTCAAATAATAAGCATTAGTAGAAATTAATCCTCACTGTATCTTTTTTCGATTTTATGATCCTATGCTTTCTTACTTGCAGTATTCAACATCATGATGTTTGGAAAGCTTTGCATTTTAAAACACGCCAAAATAATTTTTCAGTGTCTTCTGAATTCATCCCTTTTACTTAGAATTGGAAAAGTGAAAAATTTAAGTGAATAGTATAAAATTAATTAAATGACATTAAACAGTAATAATAAAAACAATGATTGCTTGAAACATGCCTCAAACTGGAACTACTTCTGATAATTAAAGTAAAATATTTTTCTTTTGGATAAAATTAATGACCAGAATTATCAAACTTTTGAATTATTTCAAAGGAAAATTCTGAACAAGATAGCTTTGAGAAACCAAAACCCTCCTTGGAATTATCCCACCTAAGAAGAGATCAGGAAGATGGCAGTAACTTACCCAACTCTTTACAAAAGCATCAGCTGTGAGTTTGTATAAATGGTGAATGAATTCCAATATATCTGTATCTATGACAGATGCAAACTCGATGAGAGGTTGCAGTTCAGAAGGAATTCCTTCATTTCCCTCAAATTTAAAAAAATAATAATCATTTTTAAAAAGCTACAAAATAACCTTCCCAGGTGATAGGTTAATTATAAAGGAACAGAACTTCTCTCATGGCAGACTAAAAAAAATAGTTCCAGCTCTCTTCTCAAGAGTGGAAATTGTCCACAGTTTTTACATTGGAGATTCCCAGCTCTTCACTCTGTCTATACGAGTTCTTCCAAGCAGCATAGGGGATAACGATGATTTCACTGGACCCATTGGTCACTTTGTTCCATCCAGCTGTGTTCTTCCTTTCTATGGCAATTAAGGGATTTTGTGATGCCATTTCTGACCATGATACAACATGGAAGCCATCCAGATCTAAATCTTGAAGTTGCTCAGGTTGCATATCAACCCTGTATCTTAGAGGATGCTGCCACCAGGAGTTTTGAAGACATAAATGGCACGTTGACAGCTGTTGTCAGTGAGGACAATGAAAATTGGCAGATTTAGCCAAGTATGAAGCGTGACAAATTGCAGGAGAGCAAAAGGAAGGCAGTGCTTCACTCAATTCTGAAGTAAGATGACATTTGCTAGGAAGCTTGTGGGAATTCTTCAGACAGCCTACAAGATGTGCTAAATGTTATTTGCATTATAACAAATCATAAGGTATCGAATGCAAAATTATTTCCCTTTAATGAAGACTTGTTGAGAGAAAAAAAAAAGTCAATTATAAGACTAAATCTATAAAATATGTTATGGTTTAGATATCTCATATCTCTGAAGCACAAAGAACCTAATGAAGTGCATTTAATGAAAACAAACAGCAAAATTGCTGCATCTTATCAGATTGAAGGTGTTTCTGAGTTTACAGCATGCTGAGGAGGTTTTCCCTTCTCTCTTTACATCTACACTAGTGGTACAATTTCAAAAAAAACATGTTATTCTGTATGAAAAAACATATCCTACATATATCTGCCATTTCTTTCCACTGGAGTGGCATAGTCACTTCTTCTCAAAAAAGCAACCCAACCTCACTGCATCAATGCTTTACAAAATACTAGTTAACCACTGGCTTAACACCAACAGGAAAGGGTTGGGGTTTTTTATTATTATTAATATTAATATTATTATTAAATATTAAAATTTTGGGGTTCTTCTACTAAACAGGTTTTGTTTTGTCTGTTGATCTTCAGCCTTGATAAAATTTGCTTTCAGATGCTTTAGAATCTTGAGTGTATTTCTGGGTTTTTTCATTGTACTTAAAAAAAAAAAAAAAAAAAAGAAAAAGACAGTTCAGGGTTTTTTTTTTCTTAAGTACTACCTGCCATCCCAACAGAACTCTTCAAACTGATGTTAAAAAAGAATTTTATTTCAAAGACTACCATCTCCAAGAAGAAATACAACTACATTTTAAGTGTAAAGAATTAAAGCAGTGGTGTATTCATTGGAATTTCACATTTTAAAAGCAGAACATAAAATCTAACTAGAGCCCACAATTCTGCTCTTAGGACACAGTAATACCAGGGCAGACTTCGAGGTCCTCAAAGCAGCCTGTCGCAGAACACCTGCCTGATCTTTGACACACATCCAAAAGAGAAACTTTGAATATGACCTGTTTGACATCTTGTTAGTCTTCTGGGCATCCTCAAGGACACCTCATTCACATTTGCAGAGTTGCATCATTACAGTTTTAAGAAGACTTATTCTATCTAACTGTAGGCACCTAACTTAGCTCGCCAGCTGGTCTCCACGAGCTTCCTTACAAAGGATGGAGAGAAACTGTATTGTTTGAGAAGGTTTTTCTGTAAAATAGCCCATTTTAGACACATGGACTGCTTCTGGAGACACCTCATTTCACCTCATTTCTACAGGGGAAATCCCAGAGAGATGAGCCAGCTCCATTGAAGGCTTAAGGCAGATGATGTGATGACTGACTGCCTGCACTCCCGGCACCTACGCGCTCCCTTTCATCCTGTCTTAAGTTTTTAACTATTCTTGTATCAAAGTCCTAGAACATCAGGAATGATTGACATTGCATCGGTAACAATGCTATACTGCCTTTCATGATTTACCACAAAGCACTATCTCAGAAATACCTTTTTCTTAATGATTTTACTATCACACTAATTTATATAGAGATAACCAAGAGAAACATCATGTACCACCCACAAACATCCTTTATCTCTCAAGTTAGAGCTGTTCAGTTCAGTGAGGGGTGACAACTCTACTACATCATGTCCCACTCTTTGGCCCCTCTGTGGCAAAAAGTGACAATTACAGCACATTAAGTGACATATTTAATTAGGTACCACGCTTTTCTGAGTTAAGCAAGTGACCCCGAACACCTTAGCTAGGAACATGACATTTTATTGCATCCTGAAATGAGATAAAAAACCTTTACTCTTAATTTGGATGCCTATTCTTTCTGATTAGGTAAATTTTCATATACTTAGTTCTGGGAGATGATGGGTATACAAAGGAACAAAAGTGTGGGTTTTTCTCTTCTCTTTCATATTGTATAATAAAATAATTTAAAAATATGAAGGACCAGCTCATATTTCTAGTTTAAATGAAAGTCCGTTTCAGAAACACAGACTGTGCACAGCACACACAGAGGAAATTGGGTCATGTGCTTGAGACTCCATATATGAATTTCAAAAATATCACTTCTGGTATATATTTTTGAGTGTACATTTTAGCCCAGTGCTCTACATATATCAGTCATGTTTTAAAATAGAAATTACCATGGTGTGCTACACAGCGCTCATTACTGTTTACAGTCTGAGCAGCCTCACAGACCATTCAATAGCTCTTGATCTAGATGTATTTCCTATTGAGACACGATGAATTTGCAACAGTGAACTCTGACTCAAATCCATGGCGTACTGCCCTGAAAAGAGTTCCTGCAGACCAAACATATCCTGTACATACAGACTGGCAATGAACGCCCAGCCAGTTTCAGTCTCCCAGTTCCAACAACTAGTTCATGTAATTTAATGTGAAAGAACAGAGTAACAAGGACAGGGACAAAGGCCAAGGAGGAGGAGGTTACTGAGGGAATGTGGGTTTTGCCAGCCTAAACAGCCTTTTGAGAAGCTTCCCCAGATGGATGCTATGATTCCCCTACTTGAAAGGAGAACCATAGCAGAGGCAGGGATGCTGTTAGTTTGAGGAGCTTCTGAGGAACTTCCAGCATTTCCATCCATACAGATTTCCCATCATCCAGTTCCACCTTAGGACCCTGCATGGCAACCTGCTAATCAGGCTGCTTTATTCAAATACACCTCAGAGGAAGACATCCAAGCAGCCTTAAAAAAAAAGAAAAAAAAAGCTCAAATACTTCCACCTTTCTTTGGTACAGCAGAAAAACAAGAGGTTGGGCAGATCACTGAGGAGCGAGCAGAGATCACTAGACTGGAGCAGAATGAAACTAACCCTGTAGTGAGATGGCTACCAGGCATATATATAAAAATTTCTCTAATTTGAATCTCACTTAAAATAGGATCTCGGCATAATCTAAATTCGATGGTTTCATATCCAACAGCTGTAATTGCTGTGGATGAAGGGAGGAACTGTCTTAGGCTGTAGAATCAAGTAGAAGATTGACTGTACTCACATGGAAATTCCCCTTGTTAGACATCAACAATATAACAGTTTGAGAACAAAGTGTGGACCCTAATTAATACAACTCATAGGACCACTGGAGAAGAGACTGTTAGGAAAGCAACCTGTTCAACAGGCTTTGTTTTCACCCAAGAAATAAAAATTCATAAATGAATCAGTAAATGTTTAACAAATGTTCATCCACCTTTCTCCTCTTCACATACTGCTGTTTCCCCAAGAGACTTAGGCATTTGCAAGCTCTGCTGTACAGGATAAAAAAAAAAAAAATAGAGCAAGACAATCAATATTTTTGATAAAAGAGAGTTAAAAGGAAAATCTAAAATCCCTAATGTTGCCCTCCATGTCAAAAAGGAATACTTTTATCTCCATAAAAAGATTACAACAACAAAAAGAAAATATTCTGAGTCCCAATTTCTTAGGCCTTTCAAAGATAAGATGTTGAGAAATAATTTTTTTGTAAGAAGGGAAAAAAAAATAAAATAAAATCTTTGCCAAGTCTAAATTCATCTGGAGCTCAGGATTGACCTGCTGTCTCTTTGCACTGCTAGAAAACACTCAAGGATTTGATTTACTATTTTTTTCTTATTAAGATAAGCATGAGTTGCAAAGTCCAGCTCTGTATCCTGTTTGTGTTACCGAAAACTGGCTAAAATCTGTTAGGTGCAGACATCCTGGCAGTGCCAGTGTTAAGTCCCAGCTCCCAAGGCAGATGGTATAAATCTAAACATTTGAGCATCCTCTGCTGAGATGAATCCTTCATTGCTAGAGAGGAACAAAATCACTTCTGTGTCTCATTAACACCTCCTACTCTCAAGGGTAAGATTTGCCATCTTTAATCAGTTTTTATTTCCCAGGGATTTACACACACAGCTTTCTTCTCTGCTCTATGCCATTGAATTCATAGTCAAAGCAATGGAAACCACGGGCAACTATTCTGACAAACACTGGAGTTTATAAAAAAATTAGGTGCCTGCTAAAGAGCAATTACACCTTCCCATGGCATAAAAGCACAACAGCATTGGTTTCAGAACGTTTGGCTTCTCAATTCAAATGCACACCAATGTCTTCTTGAACCAAACCATATTTCTTGAAATGACAGTATTTTTAAAACCAACCTACCTACCTTCCTCCCTTCCTTCCTCCCTCCCTTGCTTTCTTCCTCCCTCTCTTTTTCTTTGCTAATGTCGGCACACTCTAAAAGTCCTTATCAGACAACCTCTTTTTCCCTTTGATCATAGCACAAAGGAGCACTCCTCCTGGATGAGGAAAATAGGGAATAGAAAAGAAAAAATAAAGAGATGCTGCTGGAACCAAACATGAAATTTAAAGTAGTACTTTTTCCCTTGTAGGAGCAATAATTCTCCTTTTACCATACATCTCCTGAATCTCTGTTGACCTTTCTGAGCAGAACACCACACATATGCATGGCAGTTCAAAAATAGCATTACAGTGAAGGCAACTGAAGGAAATCAGGGTGCATTTTGACTCCAGTAACTGTAGCAGGCATAAAGGGAGCTCTCGAACTCTGTATACTTCACACATGGTGGCCCTTCGGTTTGCCTCGTATCTTAGAAATTCTACAGGGAAACCAGCCAAAATAAAAGTGACAGTTGCTCAGCTTTTAGATTGCAGTTCAGTTAGATTTAAGGCTTGCCCTTTATTTTTCTGTAGCAGGAAAATAAAAGGGATAACATGTGGGAGAATTCTCTATATTACCCTGAGTGTAGTTGTGCGCTGGCTTTTATAGTGCTGTGCTCACTGGATGCGATGTCCCTCCCCAGGAACAGAGCACACGACCTGATGTAATGACAGAAACTGCTGCTTTAAATTGGTTTAAGGTCACTCAATGGAAATATACTGGCTGCAAATGTCACTCAGATTTTCACCTTGGAACATGATGTGGTGGTGTCAGGGTGTACGAGTGAGGGGAGACCGCCAGCATCCCAGTACTTTTGGTGATTTTTAAAGTCAGCTGCAGCTCTATATAAATTAGCATCAAAAAGTAAAACTATTAAAGCATAAGCACCCCTATATCTGGTTGTTTTCCAGCACAGTCACAGCCACATGTAGAAGGAATCACTTCAAGGCCATAACACAGGGGAAAACATTCCTCAGACTCATTGTGTAACAACACTTCAGATATTCCCATTTTAATGAACCTCATCTAACTCCCTTCAGGTGCAGAAGAATTTAGCACCAATCCTCCTGCTGCCCGATGATTCTTGAGGAACATATTTAAACCCTCACAGACATATGTTACTAATCACTCATTCTAGAGCTCAGCACTTTTGACTTCCTTCAGAATTTCTCAGGCGCCTACATCTTTATTCTACTAAAAAAGGCAGACACATTTCTAATCATTTTATCTTGTTAACCATAAATTACTAACTTCCTTCTAACACCAAGAAGCAGAACGGCAGGCCATATGGAAGATGAATGTGAAATACCTTTGTTATCCCTCAACCTCACCATACCCACAAATGCAGGATCATTACAAATATTAAGATAAAAACAGAGTACACAAAATCTGCCATCAATCTGGGAAAAAACACAACCAAACAACACTTCAAAATAATATTCCTTTTTAAGAATTTGAATTGGTGGAGTATAAGTCAAACTTCAATTTTACTTTTCAGGTTTTTTAGTTGTTGTCATTTCTTCTTATATTTTCAACATAAGAACTTGAATTTTTTTAAATAAAAATAAATCTGGTCTGTCAATTGCATGAAATATTTTTTCAAGATGGTTGACTGGAGAAACAAATCAGAATAAACCAGCTGTCATCAGTAATTTGGTTTTGACAGCTTAGTAGCAAATTTCATGGGAAATACCTGTTAAATTCCCCCTTTGGAAACAGTTTTTATCATGGAAAAGAAGTGGACAAGCTAAGAGAAGTAACTGATGTATCACCCACGATTATCTTCCATTATTTTCATTCTTATTTAAAAACGCTTTTCCATACTGCTGTTCAGAGTGATTCAATGCACACACAAATCACCCGTGTCTTCCCCAAGACACCTATCTGTATAAAACCAGCATCTTTCAGTAACACAAAAATCTCAACAAACATCAGCAGGTTCTTGAAGATAGTAGCTCTGAAAACAAGAAGTTTAATAGCAAGCTTTCTGTTGTTTTGCACATTCTGAAATACACATTAAACATATTTATTGATTCTGTAGTTGGCAAGTCATAGCAGCTATTCCAACTGAGGATGCTCACAGGGTAACAAAGAAAAATATGCCACGGATTTATTTACTTACATTTCTGAAAGTCAGCACTACGCACACAGAATACTGTTGATTGACTTTTAATTGCACCCTATTAAAAAGGTTGCCACTGAATTAAAATTCCCTAAGAATAAAAGGGTATTTAATACACACGCCAACACTCTCTACAGTGCTTTGGTGACACTGCAAAAATCGACAGCACTACAGAGAAAGGTTCCAGTACAGTTAAAGAAAGCAAATTTAAAACACAGTAAACCTGACATTTTATGTATCAGTCCAAAGTCTACAATGTTATAGACAGTAATACAAAATCTATTTCTTATTCTTTAAAAAGTCAGGTTACAAGATATTTTGCTTTTAACACCTGGTAATCGTACTGAACCACTTTAGAAAACATTAATAAATGACGGGAAAAAAGCTCTCAAATATTTTCTCTCTCTAGAAAAAGTAAGTATGCACTTTCTGATCATAGTCGTCTTATTTTAGATGAAGAAATAAGCAGCAAGATGAGAACCAGAAGTGAAATCTGAAGGAGAGGACGGTGTGTGCACACCCCTGATTGGAACACACTACGCTATCGATGAACAGACAGTAATACAACTGGGTACTCCTGCAAGGGAGTCAATGTCAACATCATGCACTGACCTGGGACGTTATGCATTTGAATTTATTTAGATGCCTTTGTACCATCTTTTACCATAATTAATGGGGGGGGGGGGGGGGGAAGTGAGAATAAAGGAGACACGTAGGAAGTAGGGAATTTTAAAGAAACTTCCCAAATCTCATTTTTGGACTATAACCTTATGACATTCCCTGAATTTCTCAGTGTCTTGCTCAGATTTCACAAAGGAAGAAGGTCCTCGCCAGTTGCCTCCACCCTGTTGGAAGAGCCGCGTCCTGCAGTGAAGGCAGGAGCTGCCTTTCCCTTGCCCCCGAGGCAGGGCACTGCGGGCTGCCAGCCCCATGGCCCAGAGCCCAGCTCTGCACTCAACAACGGACAAACAACAGCACCAAGCACACACAGCCAGCCCCTGGCTGCTCTAGTACCAACTGAGGAAGGATTTCATCATTCTGTAGCACTGTGGATCCTCCAGATGCAAACATTTTTTACTCAGCTTGCACAAAAAGAACGCAATTAAAAAAATATTCAAAAAAAAAAAAAAAAAGGAAAAAAAAGGACTGTTCTTTGTTAAAAGATTAGCTCAGCCTTCACAAGAACCAGACTTAAAAACCTTTCAGTACAGACAGGGACTAAACTTTCTGAAACTTATACACATAATAAAATACAAAGAAACTATCTGAAATTTCTTGGCTTTCTCTTTTTTCAAACTTGACTTTTTTTTCTGGGCCTTGGAACTGTGCTCAGCAAAGTTCCTGACTGACCAGGAAACTGAGATACAGTTTTATTCCCTACCCAACAGATTTTATATTCAATTTTCTTATTTCAATACCAAATTGCTTGTGCATGCATGTGAACAGTTAAGTGCTTGTGGAGAGCTCAATTTCTGGCTCATTTAATCGCCTGAGGCTGTTGGCTGCAAAGATCTAAGGAGCTCTGTAGAATGGTGGTGAGACACTGGAACAGGTTGCTCAGGGAAGCTGTGGATGCTCCATCCCTGGAAGTGTTCAAGGCCAGGTTAGACGGGGCTTTGAGCAGCCTGGTCTAGTGGGAGGTGTCCTTGCCAATGGTAGGGGGTTGGAACTAGAGGATTTTTAAGGTCCCTTCCAACCCAAATCATTCTATGATTCTATGACTACATAATTTCTTTTGTCTTCCCAGGGCGAACCCTCTGGTCTCCTCTGTGAAAGCAACAGAGTTTGTCATCTCTCCATCATTCAGAGGTGTCATCAACTGTGTACACACTCAGTACCTTTTGCAAAGCATGCTTTCACATACCCTCGCCTCTTTATTCACTGCTTTGTGCCGGGCCTCCTGGCAGTAGGGATTAGGAAACATGTCTTACTGATGGATTGCTGGGCCCCACCTGGATATGGCTCATCTGTAGCTCATCATTCTGCCCAACGCACCTTTCTCTGTGCTGTGCTGCGCTGTACAGGCCATTCCTGCAGTCCTCACCAACGCTGGTGTTCTGCACACGCCGGCGTTACATCCGCCCATTTGTTCCATCCTTTCCGTACAAGAAGGATGCTCTGCGTACACTGACAGCATGTGCCGCTTCCAGGGATCACACTTTAAACATCCTTCCTGCTAACACCAAGATGTTTTAAACTAAGGACTCAAAGGGGTTTGGACTGAAGGTTTAATTTGGGGCTCTTCTCTGGGAAAGCTAAGCTCATTCCTGTGTAACTTGGCTCATCCTCTTTCAAACCACTCCAGTTCTTGCAATCACTGCCACAAGAACAAACTCTCCAACCTGGATTTTGTAGTGTAGTCAGTGAAATAAACCACTCCACTCCAACTGCATTCATCACCCACATTGCGGCCCACAGCTTCCTCATAGAAAAGGAAGCTGTAAGCAACAAGCAAAGAGGGAACAGCAAGAGCCAGATACGGAATCCTAAAGATTGAGAGTAGCCCTGTGCAGAGCGCAGGAAAGCTGCAGATTTCTTCCGTAACTCCTCCTTGTATTCCTCCCATCAGGGTACCTCAGACTAGTTAAAGAAATTCACAGCTCTGGTTGTGAAACCCAGGGTCATCGAGGGTATTCCCAGCACGTGTCTTTGCTTTTCTTACCAAAAATTTTGATGTGGCTCTGCAAGGATGATAAATCTGCCTGGCATCCCTGAAGTACTTCAGAAAGGAACACAAGACTGTTCAAAAGACCAGAGCTGTCCATCATTAGACCATCCCTTGTCCCATTCAAGTCTGGATCAAATTCCTGTCAGCTGCAGAGGTGCAGCGAGAAAGTGCCTCTGGAGGAAAAACAAAAAAACCCAAAACAAAACCAAACAAAAACACAACCAAAAAAAAAAAAAAAAGGGGGGGAAAAAAAAAAAAAAAAGACAAAACAACTTTTCAGAACAGCTTCTACTTCAGATTTGAATAATCATTACTGCACAAAACTGAAATTCCCACAAGGCTGGGTATGATAAGATTTAGAGTGTGTGTAAGCAAGTTATTGAAGGTAAGGTACGCAGAAGCCACATGCATGTCTACACTACACTACCCTGTAAGGCATTTAGCCATACTTACAAATAAATAATGCAAAATTAACACACCTGCAGGTAGTTTTGCTCCAAGTTAATTGCTCAGCTTGTCGGGTATTTCTTCTGAGCACTATGCTTTACTTACAGATACTCTGACATACAAAGCACAAGAAGAATCATCGATCTTTGGTATATTTTTCCAATATTAGAATAAGTAGTAGTGTTTGTCAATGGATTTATGTTCTTTTCAGAAACTTCAAAATGACAGTAAACACTCTGTTTCTAAATGTCTTAAATGCTTAATAAAGTGGTTTTCATTGGTTTGCTCTGATGTGGAACTCTCCGTAGGTTACCAAACCATATAGCAGCACAGAAACGGCCAAGATAAATGAAGGGTTGTCTCGTTCCCATTGCTTAAAACAAATTATAACTACAGATTTTCTATTTTTCTATGTGTTCAACATAGAAAAATAATCTAAGACACTTGTTCTCATAATAAGCTGGATATGGGACAGGGACAAATTCAATTTACCCTTTATGAGGTGAATGGTCCCTGCTCAGATGGCAAGTAATGCTCAGTCCTGCACAGTGTTACTCATGCTTGTCAAGCCAATGCATATTACAGGACTGAAAGGCTAAACACTTGAGAGGGGAGAAAAAAGAGCAAAAAAAATTCATCTCTTTCAGGCTTTGCATAGAGAAGACCACTCAGAAGGTAGAAAGTCATCTTCTGTTTTGCTCACACTCTTTCTCTAGGGCTTCCACTTTGCCTCTGAAGCACCAGAGATGGTCTAGGGTGAGACTGAACCTCTTCCCTATTCCTCCAAGTCCAACAGCAATTAGATGACGGCTATTTCAGCCACCCAGAAATATTTACTACTGTCATTTCTTACTATTCAGAAATTATGAATTATACAGAAGAAATATCTACGGCCAGGTTAAACATTTGTATGCAAAGAAGTGGGGTTTTGCTAGTTGAATTTTGTCCTCTGCTCCTCCAGTTCAGGCAAATGCAGCACATAACGACATTCACTAACGACAAAAATCAGGTTCCAGCCTGCTGTAGCCTAAGTGCAAGGACTCTGTGCTAACTTGCTCTAAGAGTCCTGCAAAGCATTCATACTATCTGTCTATCAGAATAACAAAAGCACAGGCAAGCTGAATAGTTTTCATTACCAGAAACTTGAATAAAAAAAGTTTTGTTCTGAATGGAGACAGGGCTCGCCTATGAGATTTGTTTTCATGACTTTTTTTTCCTTTTAAAACAGAATTCACAATGCTTCCATTTTTGATTTCTTCCTGAGAAACACTTTAGATTCCCTGAAATTGAGCAACTGAAATAAAAATTAATTAAACATAGGGCTAAAGTGAGATTATCAGGCTTTATAAATTCTTTCCCTTGGGACAGAGCGTTCTGTTCAAAAAAATACAAAGAAAAAAACCCAACCTGACTCCACAGTGGTTTTGTATTTAAACTACTTATCAAAAGCTTTTTAGGATGGAAAGAAATTATAATGTTAAATGAAACTTATGGGTATAGTTTATTCATTTTATGGAAAAGAAAAAAAAAAAGAGCAGCCAGCTGAGTTATATGCAACAGACTTTATGCTCCTTGTGACATCATTCACAGATCCTTCAAATGGAATGACTTCAATTGTTTTAGAGGGGAAATAGCAAGATCTTGTACATCGGGGTTATTCATCTGTATTTCTCTGGTCTGTACTCTCAGCGACATCATCTGTGCACAGACTACAAGCAACAACTGTGATCCACTGGCCTCCAGTGGAGCACAAGCCTCGGGCCTTCCCTGAATTAATTCATCATACAATGCCTGTTTAAGGACAAAAATACACATGTGATTCCAGCTCCTAGTGCTAACTGGAAAAGCACCTATGCACCGGTGATGCCACATCGGCACATTTCTGTACCAATGTACACACCTTGCTCAGAAAGACTGACAACTCAGCTGCCATCCCACCTCTACTCAGCTGACCCCAGAAAAGGGACAGCTCTTCACTTCTGGAACTATCTCTATGGCTCCAGTCACAGTCCCACTTCAATCTGGAGCTGTACACACAGTACATAAATCAGCACACCCACAGATCTTCATATGATCTTTTAGATATTACCTAGAAGAAATCAATGTACACCAAGACCAGTTCTATTGTTCCTAGTGGGCTGAGCTGGACAGGTTACAAAGCTCTTATTTCCACCAAGAATGCTAACTTAATGCTTGAATGATGTTAAAAATGTCTTAAGCAGTATGAAACTCATTTGGAACTCAATTTTCCTGAATTTATTTTCCTGAACTTGGAGAAACACAAGCAGTAATTCATTGTTTGAGAAATACTAATAATTGTGAGTACTAGAAGGGAAAAAAAAAATGGTGGCAAGTTGCTTTTCCTATGTATAAAGATTCAAACCAGCACTCAGACAAGGTCTGGATACATATTTCTATGGAACAGTACGACAGATGTCAACTTTTCTCTGTCAGAGGTGAAATAGAGTAGAAAGGTTCTCAAAATACAGTCTGACTCCAAAAAAGATTTCAAACTTACCGCAACAAACAGCATTTTTTTACTACAAACAAACCACTACTTTCACACCCTCAACCAGTCCCTCTTTGTTTATTAGTACAAGGTCCAGCAGTACTCCTCTCCTTGTCGGCTCCTCCAACACCTGCATCAAGAAGTTATTGTCAATGCACTGGAGGAACCTACTGGACTGTGCACGTCTGGCCGTGTAGCTTTCCCAGCAAATGTCAGGGTAACTGAAGTCTCCCAAAACAACCAGAGCCTGTGATTGTGAGGCAACTTCCAGCTGCTTGAAGAAGGCCTCATCAGTTTCCTCATCCTCACCTGGTGGCCTGTAGTAAACACCCACAAAATACCTACAACACACGTGCCGAAAACATACACTGCTTTCAGAACTGACTTAGTACTTGTGCATGGCAGTGAATTAGCTCAAAGCGGGCATGTCTCTGTCATGCTACATTAAACTATTTGGATCTGAACATGGTTAAGCCAGTCCTCTCCTTCCCTCCTCTTGCAATTCTGCATCTCATCTCAATATTCTGCCTGCCCAAGCCAGTTTCTAGTTTGGGTCTCCTTGCTGAGCTTGGTGCCTTTCATTGATCTCCAATTCCTATCTCATGCCTTGCTCTACTCCAATCTTCATGCCTTCCTTCGTGGTTGAGTTCAGCAGCTCCCCACCCCTGCTGACAGGAACCAAGAGAAGGAACAGAGACAACAGTTTTAACAAAGGAGTTGGGTTTGCTGTCAGGCTCAGGGAAGAAGAGCAATCTCAGGGACTCTGTTTGATATTTAATAATCCCTAATAAAAATAAATCAAATATTCTCCTCAGTTCCAAGGTACAAAGTCCTTTACCAAAATTTTGATAGATGTGCCAGCAAAAAGGATGTTAGATTTATTTACATTTTGCTATGAGCATAATAACCAATTCTGTTCTTATTGCCATTCTGGAATAGACACAAGTATATTAGGTTTGTTTATATTTTCCAAAACCTAATCCTGAAGAAGAGAACCACTCCCTTACAATAAACTTATAAAGGAGAAAATAAAAATATTGGAAATAAACAATTCAAGGCAATAATTTTTTGAGCTTAGGTTTAAAGAAATTGTACATCCCTGCACATGTATATGCTCCTGATGTAGTTGGCACGTATTTACCAAGAAGAGGATTAATAACCAACTACTTTTATTTTCTTTTTTTTTTTTCTTTCTCTCGCTTTGCATTTTGTTGCAACTCAGATGTATGCACTTAAATACCCACACTACACTTGGCTATAATCTTACTTTTTTAAAACGTAACACAGAAAGCACATTGTTAACTACTTAAATCTGTGATCTCACAGCCTCTACACAGCCACTCTCATTATTCCAGATTTGAGTCTTCAGGCAGTATTCCTCCTAATTCAATCAGAATTTAGCTTGGCGCTCAAAATTTAGGATCCTATTGTTATATGTCTTCTTTTTGAGTCATACAGATCAAGAGAAGGTAATCTTAGTTCAGAGACTGTCACACCAAGTGAAATCTGAATAATCTGTCAAGATCTAAAAATGAACTCACACTTCAGTGAAAAGCCTTAGAATATATCATCTTATGTAACTCTTGTCACTGTAACAGACTTTCAAATGTGAGTTACACGTCCAACCTCTGGCCTCAGATTTCCTTTTTAGGGGCTGATAAATTGCATTTTACATTGATCCTCCGATTTCCCATCTCATCCCACACTATGCTCCTCTTACTAAAGCCTATAGCACTTATAGTTCAATTTTCCCTTTTATCATCTCTGACCTCCTTTGCAAGAAAACACTTTTTTATCTTTAAGATATGGCAAATAACTTCACTTGATACAATGTAACTTCAAGATGGATGAAAGCAAAATCAGTGCTGGAGGGGAAAAAAAACACAACAAATAAACACAAAACCACCAGGGGTAAGAATCAAGATGCTTATGGATGGGGAAAAAAAAAACATAGGAACCTTTGCATAGTTAAACTGGCACAGATGTCTGTCTGCCTTCTGTAGAGACAGGAAGGATAAGAGTTTATCAAGAACTTTGCCGTAAACTATTAAGAAGCCTGAATTTTAAAATGAAACATCCAGAACTTACTGGTCCTAATCAACAGGTATTTCACCCTTTCACACACTACGCAATGTTAAGGATCTTCCTGCTCATTCTGTTTGCACTGGGACATAAAAATGTCTTAGCATGATGCTCTTTACATACAGAAGTTTTTGTGAAATAGATGGTTTTTAGGACAGCTGTTCAGTATATATTCACAGAGCTATGAAAAAGGACATACAGGAAATTAAAAAGGAACAAAAGCATCACAAACCCAATTCAAACTATCCCTCTAGATCTGTTCTTTGACTGTTAGAAAGGTCTTCCTAACATCTAAAATGTTAGAGTTCAGTGCCTCTTGTCCAGTCTAGCTTGAAATGAAAACCAGAAGATTCCCCTCCTCTCCGTAACCTTCTACATATTTGAAGGTTATTAGCATGTTTTCCTTCCAATTATATTTTGTGCAATATACAACAAAATATTCTGGTTTAATGACAGTAATTGGCTTGCAAAGAGGTATAGCTCTTCTCACTTTTCCCATAACTTCTGTTTAATATACAGGCATCTATGATGTTCAACAGATGATCTTCTTTGTCCTTCTTGTGTTTCTTGATTTTAGTCCCTGACCCTGTCATCAGTGTTCATACTTACCCAAGGGCTTTTTGTATGCAACCCCAGCAAGACTAGTTTCAGCTCCTCTTGATAAACCAGAAAGGCAGCAAAGAGGGATTTGCAAGAAAGAGAAAAGAACGAACTTAAACTTGGAGAGGTGCACACAGGTCTTCTCCATCTCTAGAAAGGGAAAAAACTGTCACCCTTTATCACTGATCAACAGTGATTTCTTAGCTTTTGTGTTACTACACAGGTATCTCAGCCTTGCACACACCACAGTCCCTCCTGTTCTTGCAGGTGAAGTTACTGGTTTCCATGGCCACAAGTTCTCTGGACAGGAGGAAGCTGCATCCTCCCCCACCCCAAGATGAGATCGACTCCAAGGCCATTCTATTAATTTCATTAAGTTTTGAGCTATGACTCATCAGCTAGGCCCTACCAGCAATTGCAGGAGACACTGAACACACTGTATCATTTCTACTCCCTGAAGTACATCACTATTTTAATCTAGAGTTGTAATTGACTCCACTTTTAGAGAAGGTGATAAAATGTTCAGAGAGTTGCTGTGATACCTCTAGATAAGCAGCCCTGCCAATAAACAAGGGGGATACCGCAACCAACAGATGAGAAAATTATTACAAACACATGTGAATGAACCTTTGCCACACTGGTCTGTCATTTTATTTTATGTTAACTATTAATCTCTGAACTGTATGGTGTGGATTGTATCTAAGTGAATTGTACCCCTGGCTATTACTGTTGAAACTTCCTCTAAAGTCACGGTCAACACAGCAGCATGTAATACATTTTGTTACTGTAAATACAAGGGGCAAAATTTGATACTGAAAAAGATAGCAGTGTAAGTGGGTGTGTTATCAGGGCTAATATTGGTTCCTGCTGTGCTAGATAAGGAACCAGAGGTTCTATCCTTTTTCAGCAAGCAAGTATCCTGTTTGGTGGCAGCAAACATAAAAATCCTTTGAAGACATAGACAGCTTCCAGGGCTTAAAGCTGTAGTGAAGGTCAAAAGCAACAGCGACTCAGCCTTTGCTCACTGCCATCTGAATTCAGAGGTACTTTCACCAGCCACTTGAAACCGGTGAGTTTTTGTAACAATTGGCAAAGGCAATTGGGGCTGGACAGGAGAAAGATAAATGAATGGAATGTTCTGTAATCCTACCTAATCCATAATTGTGTCATCTTCTGAAATGGGATGTTTCTACTTGCTTCAGCACCTGCTAGACTAGAAACCTGCCCTTTGCATCACAGCCGTGGAGCATAACTTGCTAACCTTTATGTTCATCTTTTCCACGGACTGTTTGAAAAGCTCTCAAAAATTAGCAATGATTTCAGCAGCTTGGAGAGAATTCTTCTTAATCACTTCTGTTATGTGAGGCAAAGATTAATTCCTTCAATGAGAAAAATAACATTCCACAGGAAGGTGTGATCTAATTGCAGTAATATTTCCTACTGAATGCCACCAATATAGAGAATCTCCATTTACATTTAGTAAATAAATTTCATGGGGAAACAATAGGACCATGCCAGTCATGCATGCTTCAGCTTCTCACTGCAAGAGTTTAAATAGCTGAGAATGGATTGCTGCATGAAAGGTATTTGTGTTTATAGTTACATGCACTTATGGTTATTAACTCACCATAATATTTGAGACTTCCACCAACAGCCTCTGTTTTGCCTTCCTTTCACCCAGTGGATAAATCAAGTTTTGTCTACAGGGAACTGAATGACAAAAAGATAAAGTAACAGGTTTAATGCGCGTCTTTCAAAATCTCTGCAACTTCCCTACAATGCCAGCCTCTGTCTAATGCACCACAGCCTGGCACATTAGTTCTAATGAACCAGAGAAGCAGAAGATTCTGTCTCCTAAATAGTAAATATCACAGATATTGATTATTTTTAGCAGATAGGACATTGCCATTTACAAATCTCCATTCACCTTTGCCCACTTAAAACCACCAGCCCTGACACGGGTTTGTTTCATTCGCACAAAGCCCAAACTCTGCACATGACGTCAGGCCATCAGCTTCTGTGGCTCTCATTACAAGATCCTAAGACAAACTGAATCAAGGTGACGGAGACCTCAGAGATGACTAAGTTAATTCAAATTTAGACAAGATGAGCACCTATGCTACAGAGAGTGCATGTGTCTAACTCAGAGAGGCTGTAGCTTACGTACATGTTATCATATGCTAAGGAAGCTTCATGGAAATGAAGCCCTTACATGTTACAACCACAGAAAAGCGTCAGTTGGACTTTATACCCCCTCAAACATCGAAGTCATCAACTACAAGGCACAGATTTCTAGCAAATGAGGCTTAATTAACACTGGTGCTCCTGAATTTCCTTATTCCTGAACATTACCAGCTGCTATGGAAAATTAATTAAGGCTTAAATTTTGTGGTTCTTTCTTTAGTACTTGTTGCATGGCAACATTCATTTTTATGTATGAGCTTCTTCCTCCAAATGACTTTATAATAGGCTTATCCAAAAGATGAGCTGTTAAAGTCTTAAGACAGATATTTGCACATCTTGGTTTAGTTTTGTTGAGTTTTTCACTCATAGCACATGAATTATTCACTGATAAGAGAAACTGTAAATTTCTGGTTGGTTCTAGCCATCAGTAAAATCAGTCAGCCATGGTAGAGGATTTAACTGGCTTCTTTGTAACAGTTGTTTCCACAATTGTTTTGTTTTTAACAAATATCCACTGAGGCAAGCCTTGCTGATTACAAATAGGTTACCTGAGAGGACTGTGGTGGACAGTCATGATAAATATTCCAAATGAGACTAACTGCCACTAAACTCGGAACAAAAACAAACAAAAAACCACCCACACAGTAAAAATAAAGAAGCCCAACAGGGCAAGAACCTCAATTCCCAAACCCAATAGGAAAAGTCAGATTTTGTGGTTCTCAGAGTGACACTGAGGGGTTTTGTGCACTGACACCAAGCAGTTACTGGTTACAGCAAACCCTGGCTATGGCTCCCGCCACTCCCAACACCTTCCACCAAGGAAGAGCGGGAGAGACTCTTTTTACCTTCACCTTGGACAAAGAGAAATGACTTCTATCCAGTGCTGCTTCTTCACCTGGCTCTCAAGACTGTTTTCTCTAAATGTAAGTTCTGATCAAGAGGCAGTTTTCAGAAGGAAACTGCAGAGGTGAACTATCCGAAACAGTTATAGGTCAAATTCACCATGTGCTGAACCAGCCTGATTGAACTCATGTAATGGTACAGTAAGATTAAAACACCAGTGGCACAACTTGAATTGTAACTAAGGCTAATTCATGTTATTTCTGATTTCTGACATTTTTTCCCAATGCATTAAAAAAAAAAAAAAAAGTATGTTAGAAGAAAAGCAACACGGTCTCCAGAACTCACTTGTGTCTTTTTTTTGAATACCTGTAATCTGCAGATGACTTAGTTCATATTATATTATAAACATCTGATGAATTCACACATATGTTCAACATATGATTTCTAATACTCAGCTCATTTTCCTTTACTGTGGGGTCAGTGGGACTCCAGGCATCTAATTAAGTTGAGACAGGACTGGCCTGAGAATTTGTACACAAAGATACTAACATGTTGCAGGTGACATCTGCTGAAATTGAGCTCTGCTTCATGTCCATCAGCATTTTGTTTGCTTCAAATTCTGAAGACTTGTGATGATGATAATAAAAATATTCTTTTGATGTGACAAGAAATCAACTCACACCAAACTCCACACATGCTATTAGCACAACTCTCACCATTTCTCCCCTGCTGGTGCCTATTTTGCAGGTTTAAAAATTTGACTGCAATAAAAACAGCTACTCAGACAAACAGTCGGCACCTTATTTTATTTCCAACGAACCACACAAGTTGATATTCCATGAAGGTTAAGACTTCTGACTGTGGATTGCTTAAAGCTAAAAAAAAATGGAATGGAAAAAACTCACAGACCAAAACTTGTGTCTAGATAAATGTGTGCTGAAGTATAAATATTTGATGGTAAGGGTAACTAATAGTGAAGGCTGCTGCAGACTGTCCCTTACTTTGAAATCTTTAAATTATGATTCGGTATCTGTCCGAGGTTCCACTTCATCCGTGAGATACAGAATTGATGTAGGAACCACTCAATAAAGCCTGGCGGGATTCATTAAGCATGCAATGAACTATCAAACCAGGACATATGTAAAAAGCTCAACTTTTTTCATCTACTGCTCCTGTCTTCTCACTTAGCCTGCTACAGACCAGGAACTATATCTCAGAAGAAAAACAGACTTTAGCTTCGACTATAATAGCAGCATGAAACCAAACTTCAGGTCTCCTCGTGCTTAGCTTTATGCACCAATCTTTATGCAGGGTATAAGTTAGAAGACCTCAGTCTACTGATGCGGGGAAAAGTAATAAGTTTAGAAGAAGAGCAGAGATTAATGGAGTGTTCAGCTGTCTGCAGTTCATTTTGCATGGTTTCTACGTGGTGCTTCCCTCTCTTTTTTCCTTTATAATAGGGAAAAAAAGAAATTCTGTCCCTTCAAAAAAATAAACTAATATGATAGTTCATAAGAAATAAACTGAAAAATCATTATTTTTCATAAAAGAATTATTAAAATTACAAGCTGAGAAGATATCATGAAGTTCAGATAAACAGAAATTTTCCTAGCAGAAGTATATACAAACTTGGAGTTTTAACTATGGCTCTGCAACAAAAATCCTAAGGAATAACATCAAGGTGACAGGACAGTTCCCTTGAAGTCTTTTTTCTCTTGTCACAGCTTAATTTCAAATCCCAATTTTTCATGAAATTGCCTGAAATGGCTGTGGAAATGTTTTAATGCCACATCTTGTAAAAAAAGATCATAGTAATATTTAAGAAGATGGGTTTAAATTCTACACAGTTAATTACTGAAGTGAGGATTAACTGAATTTAGGAATTAAAATTAGGAACGGAAAAAAATAAGAAATTTCTATTATGAAATCAAAGCAATAAATGATATCAAAACCACTGTACTCAAAATACATTACCCACCTTTATAAATAAATTTTGAAAACTGCACCAACCTGATCCTATGTCTTACAGTTCCACAGCTAGGACATGACCATGTTTTGCAACCTAGGCTATGTATTAGACTGGGACCAGTACACTGGCCATTCCTTGCTCTCTTTGCACATTGGACTTTATCAAGAGGCACAGAGTCTTGTCCATGTACTTTAAAGAAAATAACATCTACTATCCCTAGGTTTTGAAGCTGTACTAAAGTTTCCCTAACCAAGACCTAAATGTATTTCAGTCTTGAAAAGAACATTGCATTCCTCTGTCTGGGAACCTCTGACCCTTGATGCCAGAAATACCATTTTAGACATTAAAAAAAGAAGTAATTTCTCAAGGTGAAACAGATTCCACAAAGCAATGGAGACATGCAGGATGATATATGGTGACAACACAATCACTGGATCTTCAGGTCTCCTTTTTTGATACCAGGACATGTACTCCAAGACCACTCCATAACATTAAGCATATCACACCAAGGATGATGGGCACATTCGTTTCAAAAGCCCTCTCCTGAAGGAAGGGTGAACACTGCTGCAGCTGTGCCCAAAGCTTCCTCACTGAGAAGCACCTGCCAGAGAAAACCCACAGGCTATTAGGCCACTCTCTCATGAAGGCCCCCCAAAACCAATTTCCTCAAAGAAACTGCTGAATTAATTATTCTATTTCTCTCTTCTGATCAAGATGTTTTTTAAAGTACATTAATATCTTGTCTCTGTTAAAACAAGAGTATTTTTTATCTTGGTCTAATCGCTATTTCCTTAATATTTGAGTGAACAGAAATTGTTTGCACTGACAAAACTGCTGTATCTGGAGGAGACAGGAACTCTCTTCTCAAGACATTTTTATTCAAAAAGATAAAATATATTTCACACTGCCACTGAAGCACTGCGATTGGTTAGCATATGGTAGGACCAACAAGCCTGTTCCCAAAAGGACAGGTTCAAAAATGGAAAATTCAGATCTCAATATCTAATTTTCCAGAGCCAGTGTGTGCTTAAACTCCGTTATAAGGTCACCTGAAGATTTTGAATCAAAGCTCAGCTTAGGAAGAAGATTGGAAGGTGTTCAGACAAAAGCTGTTCTAGTTTCAGACAACTCACAACTACGCCTGCCCATTAGTTTTTCTGCAATATTTCAGTATTATGAAAACTGTGCCAGAAACATACACGGCACATGCATTCATTTAACGTGACATCTTTTTGTCCCACTGCAGCTTTGAATGTCCGGGAATCTGCTCCCTGCCAGTCCTCTGCATTGAATCTCTCACATTACCATGGAAATTCAACCACACTCATTCAAGCAAGTTTTACTTTCCCGTCCCTGCTAGTCTAAAATAATATATTCAGACTGAAGAGGAATAAACTATGTGCATAGAATAAATAAAACCAAACATACCAATACACCTGTAACCAAATATTCAAATGAAGCATAAAAGAAAACTCCTGCTGGGAATACTGCAGGTTGTTTTGGTTCTTTTTTTTTTTTATTTGAACCAATTCACCCACTTCAGTAATATCTCCATAGTTTTCAAAGGGACATGCAAACAAATCCAGAAGTGCTGAACATTCATGGCACTCAAAACCAGAGAAGGTCGTGCACATCTCTCACTTATGGCAGCACACTGGGAGCAGCTGCGAACACCACGCTGACAATTTGCTTAGGATGATGTAGTGCAACTGGAGAGGCAAACCCCGCATATGTTATTGTCGATCTATTACACAAGGAAGTTATGGTGACACACAGTTGAAAGTTGAAAGCACTGGTTATCAAAAAGGTGGCTAATTTGCATTCACTTGCAGGTAACGGCTATTCTGGGATAGCCTTGTACTTGTGAAACTCAGACAGGATGGCATATGCCAAAGCAATTATTCTGTGTTAGCCCGTATACTGAATGCCAGGAAGGCCTTAATTTGGAGATGATTAGAACCTGCTGTTTTCTTTGTGAATAATTTAGCTATTGAATGTAGTAGTCACTTATTGATAATTCACAAATGGAAAATACTGCACAGTTCTGCTTGCTGTTGGCAACCACTCATTGAACAATGCCCAGAAATGGGCTCCAGCCAAGGCAGAAGTCCCTCTACTCTCTTTGTTATTCCTCATGCTTAGGCGTTGAGTAAATCACGTGCTTGGTCTGAAGCCTACTCACGCCATACTTGGGAACCTCCACTTGCCAAAGGCCTTACAATCTATCTTCTTTGAAAACGAAGGAAAGTAATGGAGGTCCAAATAAATATCAAATTCACAGAAAAAATGGGAGAATGAGGCGAAGATTCTTTTCCTGTACTCAGAAAACATCTGGGCTAAATTATGCTCTTCCTTTCGCATGTTTATGTGGCACAAGCAGCTCCTGTAGGTGCTAGAACAAGGAGAGAAGGTTCTTCTTACCTCCACCAATGAAATACGTTCCATGACAAAGAAGATGAAAGATACTTGTAATAGCAATAAAAGAACAGCAGTAATAAGATTAATTTTATTTTTTTTTTAACTGTGAAGGACAAACTAGAAATCATATAAAAGACAAAATTAAGGAAACGGGATGAGGCAGAATTAGCAGGGACTAAAAGCAAGGACAAGCTGGAGGTGCTCGGTGGTGTAATAATTTACAAAACAGGTAGCAACTGATGTTGAGAACTATTTATTCATCTCTATAATGGGAACAACTTCAGGCAAGGACAATGATCACAAAGCAGGAAAGAGTCCATTAATTAAATGGAAACAAATCAGAATTATTCAAGGGACAGCTTGCCAAGGATACGTTTGGCAGTCAGAGATATGTAATGTTCTTCTTTACTCTGAACTTGTTGTATGTGAAGAGGTTAAAGAAAGTCTATCAGGGCTCCTGGCTGTACAGGTAGCTTTTTGGCAAACACATTAAAAATGTAAATCTAGATTATCTAGACTATTAAATCCTTAAAAAATAAAACTACAGTAGTGTGCCACAGGCAACTATAAAACCCTTGACTTTCCCAGCCAGCTGTATGCTGTCTCCATAACTCCTAAATTATCAAATCAGACTTTCTCCGCTTGCCTGTCTCCTCCCAATCTAATCAAGGTCCCTACACAGTGCACAGTTTCACCCACCAGATACGTAGGTAACTTCCCTTTCTCTATATCAGCATCCTGTGCAGACCAATAATTCAATCAGAATACCAGGCTGGAAGGGACTTCAAGTATCATCTCTGGTCCAACCTTTACTAGCAAAAGTATGGTCTCAATATGATGACCGAGCACCATATGTCCAGCTGAACCTAAAAGGTGCCCAATGTTGGGGGAAAAACAAAACACTTCTAAATAAAAGCTCATATCCCCCAGACTAGAAAGGGAGATTCAAACCTGATCTTCCCTTTACTGGAATAGGTATCATTTTATTATAAAGTGCTCACAGTATTTTCCTCTACGGGAACGTTCGTGAAGATACATATTACTCTAAGCAGGGCTCTTGGATCTGGTCCATCAGAGACCTGGGTGCCACTGCATGAAGACACATGGTCCTTTATATTTCTGAAACAAAAATAACAGTTAGGGAAAAAACAAAACAAAACAACAAAAAAACCCAACAGAGGCATTTCTGGAGGCAAGCAGTGTTACAGCTAGGGCCTCAGGTTGTGATTCTGAATTCCACTGCTTGAATTTTCCATCTTTTGTCAGAGTTGTGGATTTTTATCACAGAATCATAGAATAGCTAGGGGTGGAAGGGACCTCTGAAGGTCATCTAGTCCAGCCACCCTGCCATAAGCAGGGATACCCTCAACCAGATCAGGCAGCTCAGAGCCTTGTCCAATCTCACCCTTGAATATCTCCAGGGATGGGGCTTAAACCACCTCCCTGGGTAGCCTATTCCACTGTTCTACCACCCTCAATGTAAAGAACTTCTTCCTGATTTCCAATCTAAATCTACTCTTTTCTAACTTAAACCCATTACCCCCTGTCCTTTCACTACAGGCCCTCATAAACAGCCCCTCTCCAGCCTTCCTGTAGACCCTTTCAGGTACTGGAAGGTCACTATTAGGTCTTCTCCAGGCTGAACAACCTCAGCTCCCTCAGCCTGTCCTCGTAGGAGAGGTGTTCCAGCCCTCTGGTCATCTTCGTGGCCCTCCGCTGGACCTGCTCCATCAGGTCCATGTCTTTCCTGTGTTGAGGGCTCCAGAGATGGACTCAGTACTCCAGGTGAGGTCTCATCAGAGCAGAGGAGGGGGGCAGAATCACCTCCCTCAATCTGCTGGCCATGCTACTCTTGATGCAGCCCAGGATGCAACTGGCCTTCTTGGCTGGAAGTGCACGCTGTTGGCTCACGTCCAGCTTCTCATCCACCAACACCCCCAAGTCCTTTTCCGCAGAGCTGCTTTCCAGCACCTCATCTCCCAGCCTGTAGTGATAATGAAGGTTGTTTTGACCCAGGTGCAGGACCCTGCACTTAGTCTTGTTGAACCTCATGAAGTCCACCCAGGCCCTACCTCTCCAGCTTATCCAGGTCCCCCTGGATGACGTCCCATTCCTCCAGCCTGTCGACAGCACCACTCAGCTTGGTGTCATCTGCAAACTACGGATGGCGCACTCGATCCCGCTGTCAATATCATTGATGAAAATATTAAACAGTACAGCTGTTAAATATTAAACATTATCAGCTACATACTTCCTCGATCCAACCCTTTGTGGGTTTTTTCATCACCATAGCTTAAAAGGGCTTAATCAGTCGAAGCTATTAAAAAATTCCACAACAATTTACATAAAGAGTGACAATTTATTTGCCAAGTTTCATCATATTACAAATTAAGCGGGTTGAATTTATGAACTCCTGCATAACTGGATGTACAGTGGAAAACGTAATGAATCCTTAATTACAAAACCTTAAAGATGATGCAATAAATATGACATTGCAAGGGTGATAGCAGAATGCTATAGTTTAAGCATCTTTCATTAAATGCAACAGGGTTGCATTGGGTGGTTGGTTTTTTTTTCCCACAGCATCATCACTGGGCTTGTTTTTCAAATTGCTAACTCAAGTAGAGCACAAATCATTGTGTCAATCAGGGCAAGGCACGTCGCTCTTTGTCACCTGGCTCTCAGACAAAATGAGTCATTCTCCTTTTTTCTTTCCCCTTTTTAACTTAAATGCAAACTGATTTTACCCTCTGTGTTAATGTGTACAGCAAAGAAACCAAACTGGGGAAAACACATCAGATACTCAACACATCAAAATCCCTCTAAAAATAGCACTCTTCATATTAAATGCAACTTCACTTTTTGCAAACCCCATTTCAAGTGGAAACCTCCCACTTTTTCCTTTGCAACTTGAGCCGTTTCACACAGCTCAATGACTACTGAGCAATCAAAAAAAAGCTGGAAGTTTTAAGACTACCATTATTGTCTTCTTTATTCTGTGAAGTCACTGCTTTTATAGAAAAAGTAATTTCCGAAAAGTGAAATGAATGTCATATTCACGGGGTGATCCTACAGACCATCTTCAAAGCAGCGTAAAATTATCTGTCTATGAAAGTCAATTAGTTATGACATTAATTTTGGTAACACAAGTTAAACCCTTATATATATATTGTTACTAGTGTAGAATAAAAGGAAATTCTAGAGGGAAAAAAAAAAATCCGTGAACATTTGCAAGTTGCAAAACATTTTCATTATTCTGTCAATTTACAAGCGAACTAAAACATCATTAAATACTTTTATGTTGTTTCAGTGTCACACAATGAGCATGTGCTTGAACTTTCCTGTTATTGAGATTGTGCCTGATTATTCTGCAGAAGTCAAACTAATGTCATTGGGGAAAAATGCTTAAGAAATTGATGGAAAATATAAGTTACTTTGAATCAAGCACTGAAAACCATAATGAAACCGTATTTCAAATTAATTGTGTTTTTAAATCAAAACGGTAGATATGGCGCATATCTAAACACAACAGAATACAACAAAATCTAAAAGTAAAATGAATTCGTTTAAAAGACTTCCATGGAAGTTAAACAGTTTATCATTCTGCATGAGAATTTCATTTTCTACTTTAAAAAAATATGGCTTGCCAAACCAATCCAGCAATAACTGGAAACAGACCAATTTCCACAAATGAACGTTTTATATTTTCAAGTATATTTCTGTTAATTAAAAAATTAATTGGCCTTGAAAATCCTGGAGAGCTACTTCCCCCTCCTCCCCCTCCCCATAGCATATGGGGGGATATTTTTAACCAAATCCAATTGTCTGGTCTGAGAGAAAGCTGCAGAAAGTAGCATTAGTAACTTTTTTTTAAAAAGAAAAATGAACACCAATCTTCTTTGTAATAGCAGCACAGAGATGCTCTTGTCAATTCTAATCTCATATCATTTTTTTTTTAAATAACTACTTCTTTCGGGAAAAAAAAAATATATATATATACACACACACACACACACAAAGTCTAGAGCAGCTGTACCCCCTCATCACATCCTGAGCAAAAAGAAATCCGATGTAGGCCAACCACATCACATCAGAAGAACATTTCTCAGCGCAGTGTCCCAGTCTCCTACACTCTACCCAGCCTTTCATTACGGAATACCAAGGCTCAGTTTAGCTGCTGACAGATGCACCTTTATTGTCACAGAGGATATCCTGGGGCATCACAGAGATGGGCCTCCTGCTGAAGCATCAGAAATAGTTTATCAACAACCTCATGTCATATAACAGAATCACAGAATGGTAGGGGCTGGAAGAAGCCTCTGGAGATCATCTTGTCCAACCCCCCTGCTCCAGCAGGGTCACCCAGAGCAGGCTGCCCAGGATCACATCGTCCAGTTGGGTTTGGAACCTCTCCAGAGAAGGAGATTTCACAACCTCTCTGGGCAGCCTTGGCCAGTGTTCTGTCACTCTCCATCTATCATCCCCATGCAGCAACCCTCATCCAAGTAACAAGTGGCTCACAACTGGGCAACCCTTAGGAACACTTAAGGTAAAAAACCATGAAACTTATATCAAGAAAATGAAAAATGCATGTTTCCCACAAATCTATGTTTCTATCCCTCTGCTTTTACTGAAATAGTAAATTAGACTCAGTAAATTTTGAACAGCCTGAGAACCTTGCCTGCTTAGAAAAGTTTATGTATCTATGGCTTCTTTCAGCTTTGGGGAAAATGAAACATCTGGTTATTCTGGCCAAGGTACTCAGCACCCTGCTGCCAACCAAGCACTCAAGTCAATGGCCTATGGTTCCCCCTACTCAATACATCCTTCTGCTGGCTGACAAAAAAAAAAAAAAAAAAAAGCAGAATTACAGGTTACCCTTTTCTAGTTCTTTGTGCAGGCACTGGTTTCAGTGTATTCTTGTGCTATTATTAGGTTGCCCTGCTTCCTACTGAAAGTCCTCCTACAGTTCCCAGCAGGATGCCAGTTGCTGGCAAGCTCCAAGAGCCTGAAGGCTGTGCATCTGTTCAGAGACTGACAGGTAGCACAGCAAGTTAAAAAGCCTATAAATTGGCAGCAGGAGGTTTAGCCTAGACAAATAAAATCCCTGCCTCGTTTTGTTTTTTCAAGCGCCAGGTCATGTCGTGCTGCTGTTTTCTTGTGCGGAGCTGCTTCCCATGCAGATCAGCCTGTGCCCTGTGGTAGGTGCTGGGCTAACTCATATTGTCCCTTCTGAGGAATGGGACTGGCACAGAAGGATTGTGGAGTCACGTTTTGTCTCCCAGACACCGACTTTTCTGGAAGAGTCTTCCTATTGCCTTTACCCTCTGCAGGCCAAACCTGCAGTGCAGGGCTCATGCCAGTTTTTCCACTGCATGATCCACAGGCCAGGGATTCGTGTGGTATCAACTGACATAACTCAGCTGTTGAAGTCACCAACACTCCATCAGTTGGCAAGGGGTAGGGGTCAAGCTCATGCATAACAACAAGAGTAAAAAAAGCAAGAGGTCCAGTAAAATGCACCAGCACAAAGTTTCAGTATCATTAGGAGAAGGAATGTTTCATATAGTGGTTTCTATTCTCTGTTATGAATGAGCTCTGTTATGAATGTTATGTTACATGAGCTTCTTATCAGGAAAAATAGCAAAGCTGATGGAAAGGCTGGAAAAACCAAATAAAATTATGTTTACTGGTATCATTCAAAGGACCAGCTCGCCATTATGCCTCAATCTGTAACCTAAGTGGTTGCTAGATAGCAAACAGAGGGTCCAAAATTTCTTTCTGTCCGCTACATATTACAAAAGCCCAGATATAATCCTCAACATAGTTAACACTGAGCTCTGAATTCTCTTCTGGAGGCAGATGGTTGCTTGGATAGGACAACCAAGCAGGTATGAAGGAAGCCCTCCAAGATTTTTCAGCATATGGCAACTGAGATTAATCTACGCTACCCACCGAAGAAAGCGTAAGCTTGGCCCACACATTCCCCACATCACTCAAATGCCAGTGGAGCACGGCCTTCGTCAGGCACCACAAAGCCACCTGCTTTCAGATCTTAGGCTCCTGCAGAAGCTCAGACCAACAACATCTTTCCCTCCCGAGCACACAGCACCATTTCCTTGTTCCATTGCTAGTAAGAAGCTGTTATCCGAGACAAGAACTGAAACATAAAACAGAATTACTCTACTCTTCAGTCAAAGGAAACAATTTATTAATCACATTTAAATTTTCTGCAGCAGATATGATCAAGAACAAAGAACTTTGGTTAAAAGAAGGAAGTTGAGCAGTTTTACCACCAATTTAAATACTCCTCCAAAGATACTACGTTTCAGCTCCACATAGACAGATGCTATTATTACAAAGATAGGACACGTTGGGATATGTCCAACATATCAAAAAAAAAAAAAATTTTTTTTTTCACAGAAAGCGTAGTCAGACACTGGAATAGGTTGTCCAGGGAGGTGGTTGAGTTACCATCCCTGGATGTGTTTAAGGGTTGTTTAGATGTGGTGTTGGGGGACATGGTTTAGGGGTGAACTTTGTAGAGTAGGGTTAATGGTTGGACTGGATGATCCTAATGGTCTTTTCCAACCTGATTGATTCTGTGATTCTATATTCAATACCAGGTTGGATGGGGCCTTGCACAACCTGGTCTAGTGGGAGGTGTCCAAGCTCATGCCAGGGAGGATGGAACTAGATAATCTTTAAGGTCCTTTCCAACCCAAACCAGTCTAAGATTCTACATTTTAACTCTTGTTGAGCTCAAGCAGCATAAGCTTCTTTGTTGAGCAAAACACTAAAAAACATTTCAGATTCTACAGATTATAGAGCTCTCTGAATTCAACAGTACTAGCTGTGGAAACAGAGCATCCTATAGCTAAAGTCACCTTACCTGAAAGTGAAAGAAAATGAAGTTATAGTTTCCAAGGACAAAACTTGAATGATTAAAAAAAACCCCAAAAACGATCAAACTCAAGAAGTCAAAATGTTAGTTGAACCAGCTCACGTCTCATTAACATTCATTTTGCATGGTACATTAGAGAAAACACAGCACTTTGCAGATCTAGTTCTCTGCTTTCTTGCCTCTGCAAGGGGGTGGGAGAGCAAAAGCTGCAAGTCTAATACTAAATACTGACCTGAAGCCCAGAATCTCCAGCAAGCTTAATTTTATTACAGTTTTAATTACTTTCTGGTTTAAAACTTCATGAACATTTGCTTTTTCAAAACCCACCTCTGAAAATCCTTTGCTAAACTGACAAAAAAATAGAAAAAAATTAAGCTCAGTGCTTATCCTTCAAAAATCAGCATCCCACTGAGATGAACGATGGTAATTCATATTCCTTGTAGTGCTGTTATTTCTATCACATGGAGACTGAAATTTTGTCTGTATTAAGGAAATGTTTCTAAATTCCTTATGGGCATTTTTTTCTAGCTCAGTCTGCTCTGATGTCAGCAACATTTGGACATGAACTACCTACCGACCACACCCATTACCATCTGTGTATAAAGCCCAGTGCCATTTGCGTATTAAAGCTGACCTAATAAGTAGCCATTGAGGATAAAAGAGTTGGATCATTGTCCTGTGATCAGAAGTGGAAAATCTCTTGGTGTCACAAAAGGAAAGATGAGGAATTGGTGCTTTAGAAACACGCCTCTTAATTCAAACTCACGTGGCTGTCAAACACCTATTGGGTTCTACAGCTAACTCCTTCAGTCTCTTTTCTCTCGTGCATTCAGCCTCTGATAAAATATTTTCAGACCTCTAGGCTATGACACTCATTTTGTGAGAGAAGCTCAATACAAAGTAGTGGTAAATATTAAGTCTTGATAGTATATGCCTAAGTCATTTCTTCAGGCTGGTGGACAGCAATTATTTGGAGATTTTAATAGAATCATTGAACAGTTTCAGCTGGAAGAGACCTTCAAGATCATCAAGTCCAACCTTATTCCCAGCCCTATCAAAACCACTAAACCATGTCCCTGAGCACAACATCTAACCGCCTCTTAAACACTTCCAGAGATGGTGACTCCACCACCTCCCTGGGCAGGCCATTCCAATGTCTGACAACACTTTCTGTAAATAAATTCTTAATATCCAACCTGAACCTCCCCTGGTTCAACTTCAGGCCGTTTCCTCTTGTTCTGTTGCTTGTCACCAGGGAGGACAGACCAACTCCCGCCTCGCTACAACTTCCCTTCAGGTAGTTGTAGAGGGCAATAAGGTCTCCCCTCCGCCTTCTCAAGGCTAAACAGCCCCAGACCTCTCAGCCTTTCCTCATAAGAGACATGTTTCAAACCCTTTACTAGCTTGGTAGCCAGCTTCTGTACTCTCTCCAGCACCTCAACCTCCTTCTTGTAAAGAGAGGGTCCTCAAATAGTCTGGGATTTGAATGACTTGAAGGAAATGGAAACACCAATGTAACATCCTTCTTCTGCAATGTCATGGAATCATAGAATCACTTTGGTGGGAAAAGACCTTTAAGATTGTCAAGTCCAACCATTAACCCAGCACTGCCAAGTCCACCACTAAACCATGTTCCTCAGCACCACACCTACACAGCTTTGAAACCCCTCCAGGGATGGGGACTCCATCACTGCCCTGGGCAGCCTGGGCCAGGCCTTGACAACCCTTTCAGTGAAAGTTTTTTCATTGTATACAACCTAAACCTCCCCTCGTGCAACTTGAGGCCATTTCTTCTTGTCCTATCACTTGTTCCTTGGGAGAATACCACGTCCCTCCCTATAGGCATGGGAAAATGCAGTTAGAAACAAAGAAAGATCCAGCTTCTGTGTGTTGTGCAGCTAACACAGATCTATAACTTGGTGTTAAACAGTCCCCTTCATGCCAAGTCCTCCCACCCTGCAACAACCTGCAAGTAGCAACTCCTATTGACTCCAATAGTAATACCAATTCTGAATAAAGACAGTGGACAGGAAGACCTTCATGCAAAGCAGCAGAAGTTTAGACCCTGTTGCCTCAAAAAAAAGTGCTTAAAATAAAAATAAAATCTTAAAATAGTGTCTAACTCCCTGTCCTCTTCAGCATATTGTATGAAACTCCTATGAGAAGCTGAATCCTATTCTGATATTATATTCTAGTAAGGAAGAAGAGAACATGTGCTTGTTGAAGAGTAGATGCTGCTCTACTGAAGGTTGTCAGTTCATAAATTTGACAAAAGTGGGCCATGACACACCTGCATCTGTTCTCACTTGCAGAACTACCCTACCTCACTCATGCATCGTGCATCAACAACTACTGGATGGTTACCTGGCCTGTGAAGAAATGGAGCATCCAGACAAGGGTCAATATCATAATATGGGCATTTCCCAAACGCTTTGTTCACATTCTCCCACCGCACATCAATTCACAGGCTTCAAAGGCAGATGGAGAGTTATAATCATCTAATTGTCCGCTTGTACAATACAAAGTGAAGAATTTCAAATGAGAATTTTTGCAATCTTGTAACTGCTTTTCAACCCATAAATCATATTTAGAAAGTTATCCGATCTGAATAAATTGCACCCAGCAAACCCTTGAGAAAGTTCTGGAAAAAAAAGCAACACAGAAAAGGCAAATATTTCATTCTGCTTATTAGTTTTAACTTTGTGTTTTCTTAATTCTGCATACAAACCTCAAAATCTGTGTGCCAATGTGAAATAAGCAACTTCAGGTCGGCGTTGCGCTGATATTTTGGGCAGGAGGGGCGAGTGAACTGCTTTGGTTGCTGGATCTTCAGGGTGGGGTTTGCTCAGTGCCATCAGATGAGGCTGGAGAAAGGAGAAGCATCAGACTGGCTTAAAGTCTGCAGCTATCTGAGACAGGATTGCAATGGTTGCAGTTCCATATAAACTACCACGCCACTGTTCCCCCCCTAAACTATCCCTCTTCTGTCATGCAGATTCTCTTAATAAACTCCTCTTACCTCTCTCAAGAGAGATTTATTCTCTGGCTGTTACATAATTTAAAATAAATAAAAAATCAAGTTGTTGTGGTTTTTCTTCAGTTGCACTGAGCAGGTTTTGGACCTGGCCTCTATTAAAGCAGCTGGAGTTTTTTGTTGGTTTTGTTGTTTAATTGGGGGGGTGTTGGTTTTTTTTTTTGTTTGTTTAAGACTATGAATAAATTAATGTTTATTAACTGATAAGAAAATGCTTTTTTGTTTTTTGGTCACATTACTGTGTGGTACTGCTGTGTGCAGTTGATTTCAGGTCATACTTTTTTCACACAGCTATTACAAATTAACTTAATTCCTGTTTCATAGAGCTATTATGCATTAACTTTGTTGGCTCTTCTCAATTCTATAACAAACCCACTTCATTCCTGCATCACTCAGACTGGAGATTTCGCCAGTTGTTGCTGTACAGGAGCCAGTGACTGCTAACAGGAGACACAGTGCCTTCTGCTGCATCTTTAGAAAGTTAAATATAAGCAGTTATCTGCAGTTCATACCTGGAAACCTCAGTAATGCACTCATGCCACCTATTGGCAAATTACATCAGAATCACTGCCGAGTTCAGATTTCTGAGGAGCACAGATTGAGTATTTTAATGACAAAGTCATGTCTTCATAAGGGATAATATGAAGAAAATAGTTATAAAAAAGCTCATGGTCTGTTTTTATGTATAGTAGTTCATTCCCATGGGCAATTAGTCTAACCTTTGGCTAAGTATATTGCAGGCTACCAAAAAGCCTTGTGCAGAAGTATTTAGTCTGTCACAGAAAGCCATAACATCTGCTTCAACTGTTAACCAACAATTGCAGCAAACACCATCATCAAACTTCTTTTCATACATTGTGGAAAGATAAGCGACAGGCAGTGACAACTTATGTGGGTGCAAGTCCCACAGGAAAAGCAGCACGATGGCCTTTTCTGATTTTGAAAATTCCCCAATATTAAACAACGCATCTTGGAATGACTTGTTGAACTTCAATTGCTCTACTTCAAAAATTAAAACAAAAAAAAATTAAAACCAAAATACAATAATTAAAAATCACAAATTCAGAGCTCCTAAACAGCCTGCAAACTTCCCTGTTCTTCACAAAAGCCAGGAAAGTCCATAACTAGCCCTTTGGGGTTTTGAAAACATTCTCCTCAGTCAAAAATCCTATCTTTTTTTTTAAATTTCTGCTTAGGAAAAAAAATGAGGGACACATCATCTGCGAGCAGCAGCAGAGCTTAAATGATATTCAGGTTTGTTTGTTCATCTCCAAAATTTTATAATTTCAAAACAGCTTCAGAAAATGGGGATTCACAGACACATTATGGCAAGTTGTCAAATATCGCAGCGTGCTCCAACGGGGTATCTCTCAGAATAGTTTCTTGTCGAACAAAATGCAGTGTCTAGTCAGCTTTGGGAGTGCTGCCACTAAAGCAGCAATGAAGAACACTATAGGAAGTATTTACTGCTGTCAGCAGAGCAACAGATATTTTCTCATTACCTAATGTTAGAAACAGAGAACTTTTTTTCCTTTTAGAGTATTTTTCCGGTCCAAACAGTTGATATAAGAATGCAATACATTTATGAGCATGTGTTTTATGGAAACATTGCGTGCAGTATCTCAGAGACCAGAAATACATAATATATATGCTTTTTTTTTTGGTGGTTTTTTTTTTTTTCCATTTCTGATAAAAACCAAAGTAAAGCTGGCATAAAACCTAGTGCTGTGTGTGGCTGGCTTCACTCTCAGTTCTTTTCATCTTTAATAGAAGCATTTCCTTCTGCATAGGGTGGTCATCCATTTAATTGCATGGTACAGAGAAAAAAAGCAAAGGCAAACTCAGCTGCGGAGCTAATCTCAATAGAAATGTAATGAGTATTCCTGCCAAGAATCATTTACAAAACTTCCTATTCAATGCTAACCATCAGAAGTGGGACATCCACAATCCCATCTGTGAATCTGGAGATAAGGAGCTGCTATTCAATACTCAAAGCAGTTTGCTCCTGGCCAGGAGCAAATCCACTACTTCAAATTACCAGGAGCATGATACACGATAGCATTTTTGAACTGCAGCAATTACAGTCCCCTACACTGGTGACCTTGCTGTCTTCGGGCCCTTAGATCTGCCTTCTTTTGTCAGCTTAGTATCGTTCATTAGGTTTGGAGTGGAGAAAGGCAGAAACTGGGGCACCGACTCAGCCAGCCTGATGCTATTATTCAAGCAACTACAACAGTGTGAGCCCAACAGAGTTAAAAAAACACCCAGCGAGAGAAGCACAGTGAGGCTCTCCTTCGGAGCTTGAGTTTTGACTCTTAGAACTGGTGAGTTAAATATTAGACAAATCAGACAGACAAAAAGAAGGGGAGAAATCCAGACTGACAACCACATCTTAAACCCTTCACAAGATGAGACCACAGAAGACAATTCTAATTATGAATTTTGGACAAAAAGACGGAAGTCCCCTTTTCATTTCTTTTCTCTCAGGTAACAGATGCTTTTATGTCTCCAACTACACTTTAGACTGTAGAATAGGTTTTTTGGGACTTTCAAACTTCCCTTAGAGCTTGGGGGAAGAAGGAAAGGGTGAAATAATTCTCTTTCTAGCTGAAGATACTTGGAGAAGACTCCAACGCCCACTAAAGCTGCTGTCAGCTGTCTGGTGGAAGGAGAAGTAGACCTGAAATATCTTACTCCCAGCAAAACTTCAAGCCAACCAAAAAGGAATACTTGTGAATTCAAGAGATTGTACTGAGATAATGATCATCGCTGGATAGTGCCTCTTCACCTTGTGTGGCAAAGCAAATGATTACTATTAATTGCTCATGATTCTATCATTATTATTAATCCATTTATATATTTATTTTCTTTCCTATCCAGTGGAGAAAACAAAAAGCCTACAACAAAACAAGTTAAGAACTAAATGTAGAGATCAAAGTAGAGCTGCTTCGGTAAAAGCTTTTACTCAAGAAACATGCTGGATCAATGAAGAAAATGCTAAGCTTAAAATTCTGTTTATGTATCAGCTTGAATGCGAGGATCTGAGTGAGCTGTACACCCCTCAGCTACAAAAAAAACCCAAAACAAACACCATTTTTATAACACTACAAATATTCAGGTAACTCAGATTCAGCATCTAGTGCCCTAGATTTGGTGCCACCTAACCCACTCCAGCAATTATTCCTCTAGTTCCTCAAAGACAAGCTCCCAATGCTTTTCCCTGAGTTTCTTACGCTCTCTAGTCTCCAAAATCAGTCTCTGATGACTCTACCCTCCACTTCGGATGCAAATTTATTTTGTACGGTGGGACAGGGCACTTGGATATGTGCCGAAGTTAAACCTTTGTTTTCTACTGCTCTGAATTGACAGAGCACCACTTCTTGCCTATCAGGTAGAAAAGTTAAAGTTAAAAGCTCTGGTGTTTTCTGAACATCCTTTCCTTCAATCTCCAAAGTTACCAGCATTACTCTGATAGTATTCCCTGGAACAACACTGTGTGAAACACAATGGTCTGAGACCAGTCTACATGAAGGCTGGGGACAAAGGCAGGGATTGGCACTATGAAGAGAGGCAGAAGCATGCCTCCTCCTGGGACACATACTCATCAACATACGTTGATATGGCAAGGAAGTTAACAAAGGAAAAACTAGCTTCCCAGTCATGAAATGTGACAATGGTATGGCCTAAGATTCACATAACCTGTTATCCTGCCTGCAACTGGGGCCAAGAGGGGATGGTTATTGTGAGTACTGGCAACCACACAGTGAAAATTCTCCAAATCTTTTCCTCATATCTGCTGTCTGTGGATCATGGTCCATTCTGAGCTAATCATAACATTTGCATATTTAGAATAGTATCATTTTGGTTGGAAGAGACCTTTAAGACCATCAAGTCTACCCGTTCACACAGCACTGCCAAGTGCACCACTATACCACATCCCTCAGCACCACGTCTAACACATCATCTAAATCCCTCCAGGGATGGGGACTCCACCACTGCCCTGGGCAGCCTGGGCCAGGCCTTGACAACCCTTGCAGGGAAGACACTTTTTCCTCATGTCCAACTTAAACCTCCCCTGGCTCAACTTGAGGCCATTTCTTCTTGTCCTAGCAAACAACCCTCAACAGTGAGATAGCAAACTGACACTCACACTACCCTGATGAGCCCAGTCAACTCCAGGCAGACATTTTTCTCTTCCACCCACTCAACGACTTTTCATTTGCTGTTACTGAATCACTGAGAAAGCAAATGGAACCATAAACATTAAAATAACAACAAAATCACTCATCCAGCGTGCACACAACATGCACAGCTCAAGAGAGACTGAGCCATTCCTCTCTTTTTGACCCTCAACCCAAAACTCACTGCAAGTGTCTTCAAAATTCTGCCCAGAAGGCAGCACTGCTGCACTTAGACTGTTGTTAAAGACAGTGAAGCAACAACCCCTAAGACTTCTCGAGAAAGAAGGCACTTCCATCAAGCCAAGTGTATCATGATCTGCTATAGGCAACGCTGCCACGCAGCTCATACACAGCAGTCTTCTGAATCAACACCCAAAGTGCCTCCTTTCTTCACCCACACGCCCCTCATATGCTCTCCTGCTCTGTAATCTATAATGTATTGCAGCTCAATCTCAACTCACAAGCAAGAGGGATCATATATGGCTCTGGAACACAGAGCAAGCTTATCTGCTGAATAATGCCATTGGGATCAGCGACGTGAAAGCTGCAGACAAAATTCAGTTCTGCTGCCTGATACACAGGACTGATGGTTGGCAAGATGTTCCAGGAAATTTATGATGGTGTACGGCAGGGCTGAGCTGAGGAAAAACGGCTCGCTCCCAGCACAGGGGTTTGGCTGCAATTTAATAAACAGGAGCTCTCTAATGGCTAGTACAGGGTGCACCAGTCATCCCAGCAACAGTGAATTTCACCTTTCACAAGTATAAGCTTTGAGAATTATCATAAAACCAATTGAAGCAGGCTCTCAGGAGAACAAGTAGGATTCAAATGCAATCAAGGCAACATGAAACAGACTCTGTGGAAACTACAGGCACACACTCGTAATGGATTGCTCAAATACAGTAACAACTACACCGATTTTTCTCTCCCAGGCAGATTAAGACAGTTGCTCTGAAAGCACAAGGGTGCCTTCAGATTGATATGACCAGTGCTTGGAAATTAATTTTTCCAGTATTGGGTAAAAAAGTTGTGTGTGCCAATGCAAAACCATGCAGAGCACCACCCTCCAGAGTGGTATTAAGAGGTAATAATGCTGAACAAATATAGGTCCCCTCAAGCAGTGCCATCCAGCATACTCCATAAATTAAAACTAATTAAGCTGAAGCATCATCTTCAATGGGAACTGAATTTGCACCCGTAAGTTAATAATAACTAATATTTTTATCAAACAATTCTAATTCTATTAATCTCTAATTGACTTCTAGCACCTTAATTTCACATTTCTCACACTTTTTGTTGTTGTTGCAACAACAGAAATGCTTTTAAAAGTAGTAGTAATTGAAGTTGAATATTTTTGATCAAATTCAAACCAGTACTGTGGAGATGACCAGCAGGTTTCCTATCAACTTCCTAGGAACTCACTTCCTTCAGATTTAGTCAAGTGAAAGCAAGACCAAATATCACCAATATTCACTAGCCCTGGTATTTCGCTGGCAAAATTCTACTGACTTCAAGGTATTTAATGGGAATGTGTAATGATACGACAGAGTAGAAAAAAATATCACCCTTTAGCTAGGTAATTTTATACATGGATAGACAGATGAAATAAAATTTCACATCATTAAATGATCTGGGAAGTGACAGGAAAGGTTAAAATAAAGGAAGCAATGATTTGTTTTCTTATCGAGAAAAGTACTGCTTCCAGAAAGAATCAGAGATTGATGCCCAGAGAAGGGGAAGATGGGAATGTCTGGAGAAAAGCAACGGGAGGGTGAGTTTGTGGCTGGAAATTCAGCAGCAATATCACCTGCATCAGCTGAAGGGGTCAGCATCCTCCTCCCTTTCCAACCACTTCTGACCAGCCTGCACTGTGCAGGTAAGTGTATTTGTGCAGCTGCATAATCAGCCAGACAGAAGCCAATTCAGCTGTATAATAATTAGCAAAAGAGGATACTTTATAAAGGATGGGAACAGATCATTTGGATACAAGAAGGGGGGAAAAAAAAAAAAAAGATAAATGATAAAAGAGGGAGGAAGGATAACAGCTTTGTATTTATAATGCTCATACAATTCTGCAGTACAGAATGGAATACAGAACCTCAAATAATCCTACAAATTAAATCTAGTTTTCTGATCATTTCTGTGGAATTCAACTGTTTCCTTCATATTACAAGGGCAAGAAAGACTGAGGATGAGTGAACTGAGTACAGAACACGTGTGGTCTGGGGCACAGGGGAAAATACTGTGATAGAGAAGCCGACACTGGCTACTCCCTGCGCTGTGATTTCCCCTGAGCTCCAGCACTTCAGAGTCGCACACGGAGCACAGAATACAGCAAGTTTACTTTCTACTGGCATTTGTTTGAATGGAGGCTGGTGCTTCCCTTCCTTTCCACTTATCATTAGACTACTGACTTTTACAGGACTGCTTTACCGCAATTAAAAGTTGTATTTCTCACCCCAGAGTAACCTCTGTCTCATTACACCCACTCCTCCCGCAGTCTTTAGCTTAAACATCATCTTTTTCACCTTATCAGAAAGAACAAATGGACGACGATGTTCCTTTCTAGCAGAACAGCCTTGCACGGAACTGCTCTGGTACTAAAAATTTTCTCCATGGCTGCTGCATGGAGTCTAGTCTGCTCATCAGCTCTTTTCAAATGCAACTTGTGTCTCTGGCGCTATTTTCAGTTTCTTTTTTACACTGCAAGCCTTGATATTTGTGAATAATACCTCTAATAATGCCTCTGGGTAGCCAAAAGATTTCCATTAATTATCTCAGTAAGAACTGAAGAAAGAAGAGCAAATATATTATCTGAACAGAACCGCACCACTACCAAGGCCTCCCCAACACTGCAATTTCAAAAAGGTCACAAAAAAAGCCTAAGAAAATTAATTTTAGACAGAATTTATAAAAGACATAGAGTAGATGGAGAAGCAGAGAATATTGTCTGTTACATAGGTATTCATATACCCTCATTTTCTTTTCTGAAGAGTATTTAGACAGCCATTGCTTTTCAATTATTTTCATTATTTTACACTCCTTTAGAGTGTAAAATTTTGAATTAAAAAATAGGGTCTTGTAATGTTAATAAACAATGACATTTTTGAGATAATGAAATGAGTATTATTTTAATAACCAGGGATATACATTACTTCAATTTCTGCCTGCAAAAGGGATTTTCCAGGACTGTCTAAGCAAGTGGTTTTCTACTGCTTTGTGTTGGACAGGATCTTTCACATTCTTCTGAAAGGAGAAGAGAATGTGTTTAGTTTGAGAGCACACCTGATGCCATACAAAGATAATAATACTCCTTTCATCTTTCCAGCATTTCATTATTTTTAACACTCATGTGATTTAGAAACAAAACAGATTTAAAAGAAAACCAATGCTCATCTTGAAGATTACTTTGATAATGCTAATATGCCCTTTAAAACTGAGTCCAGCTGGGAAATTGAAAGGGTGACAAGTGGAACCAACTTGTATTAGGTTGGCATGAGACCAGTCACTGGCATGGCCTAAATGACAGTTGCTGCATCTGGAAAGGGGTTGATAAGGAAATCCTGTTACAGTGTGGTACTAGATTTTTTTTTTTTCCTTACCCTTCTTAAATTACATCTTATATGATTTTATTTTTGTCATTTCTTCATTTTCTGAACAAAAAAAAAAAAAAAAAAGGGAATCTAAATCCTATTCTGATTAAACAAATGCCTGAATTGTAGCTTCCAGCACTTTTTTTTTCTGGTGAAAGGAAATTCTAATGCAAACTAATCTGATCACTCAAAGATTTTTGCTGGGCATTCTTCCAGTCAGAAGTTTAAAATTTACGATAGTAGTTTACAAGATATCTTCCAGCTGAGGTGAAGAGAGAGCATAAACTCTTTAGATGACCTTGATCTCTTCAGTTTCACTGGAGATAATCCCGGAGGAAGGATTCTACTGTAGCAACACTCTATGTTTGCAGATATTTTAAACGGAAACCTAACAGGAGGGAGTTACTACATGGAAATCTCACTCTGTGCACAGACATGCTCTAGAAGTACAAGGTGAAGAAGGGATCAACTAAAGACTGCAAGAGTTAAGGAAAAAAGAAAGGAGTAAACGCAGAGCATCTTGTCAATGCATTACATTCAGCTTATGCACACCTCTGATTTCCAGCTGGATCTGTCACTGTTTTTTCTTCATCTCAATTATAGTTCTTCTTGGGTTTTAATTAAGCTGTCCTGTGAGTTTACAAGTTTCATGAACCTGGCATGGCTGTCACAACTTTGTCAAGAGAGGTGGAGTGTTTAAAATAGTCTCCTGCTGATGACATTTGTGTTTCTAATGAATAAACACGATCCCTGTCACCTATGACTTTCATGGGCTTTTTCTGATTCTGAATCATATTACACTGCCAACAATGCACCCAGGGTAGATTACCTGAAAATTCAAGGAATTTATAATTTCGCATGATCCATTGTGCTGCCTAACAGCAACATTAACAATACAAGCCTGAAAGACAGCCAACAGAAAAGCAGCAGGTAAGCCACTGCAACACATCTCAAAGAGCAAATATTGGGGCTTATTTCATTGTTAAGGGTGGTTGAACTAATGAGAACCAACAAAAAAAACAAAAGAAACCAAAACATAAAATAATCTGAGCCAATAATATGGGTGACTTTTCTCAGGAAAGAAGATCTGCAGGTTGCACACAGGTTAGTAAGGAATTTTTTTAACTGTTAGTCAATTTCAATCTGATCTGTCAGATTAAATGTATAGTCATATAATTATTGTCTCATTAAAAAAAATTATTAAAAAGCATGTAAGAACATTGCAGAATGTTAATGTAAAGACATGCTTTGAATAAAAAGATGCAGAGTGAGTTTGCTGAAGAGGCAGAAGGATCTTCAGCCAAAGCTTATACATCTCCTTAGTATCCAGGCTTCAAAATAATCCTCATCTTCTCACTATCTAGTGACATTTTCCTAAGTATACTCCTGCCCCTTCAGATGTTCCTTGAAATGTCCAAGTAGTCACATGAACTGTTGGACTTCTGATGATTTTAAGGAACTTCAAAAATAATAGGTGAAAGTCAAAGCAAAATTCCAAAGATGCTTAAAAATAAATAATAATGATAAAAAAAAAATTAAACACCTGTTCTGCAAAAGACCTCAGAGTTTCAAAAGTGCAAGATATTTTCATCCTCATTTCTATTCTGTTTTTAATAGGTCATACTGAATTCCTGTTTTAGGAAGCTGGGGGTAAAAATAGGGTCATGTTGTTCGATAGAATTCGATTCATTATAGCACACTGGTATTTCTAAACAAGTAATCAGAAATGTGACAAAATCAATGGCAAGAACCCAAGGAACTTCAAAAGGACTGGATGGTTTAGTTTTTTGATTCACTGGTATTTGCCCAAGCACCTGCTACAATAAGATGCATTTTCCATTTAAACTGGGCGATATCTCACCCAACTTGTTATCCATTTGTACCTATAACTCCTGTTAGGTGCAAATTAAGGTAAAATATTACCCAGAGCCTAAATCACGTTGCATGGCTGGCTCTAATTTTCTAGTATAGTTTTATGCAAATGTGCATCCTAAAGCATTGATTTAACTAAACATTCACACAGCCAACATGACTCCTGGCACCCTACAATCATTAATTTATTATTCACTTCATATTCCCGTGAAGTAGAGAAGTTATTTTACTTAACTACAGAGATAAGTGACCGACTTCGAGAAATTCTGTAATATGGGGGAAAAGTCAAGAAGTCTTCCCAGGTCTCCTGCCTAACTCCACAAAATGATTCTTCCAGGCATAGCGCACTGCAGCTGCACATTTTAAAAGCAGAAGTTAACTACTCTCATTTCTATATAATCTAGATAAATTTTCTTAAGAATTATAACTAGTATTTTGTCCTAATACAAGACAATTTTCTCATTGTTAAAATCAGTATTTTATTTCAGGTGTTCTGATCTTATCAAAAGCAGAATTCTTATTCAGAACACCATGACATACCTTATATTGGTTGAATTCATGGCATACATATATCACCATCAGTAAAGTTCTATACTACCAGCTGTACCAGCTTCCCAGATAGTTCCCATCCCTATTCTTACCATTACCTGCTGTCATGAAATGACCTGACTAAAGAGAATCTGCTACATGCAGTCTGTGGGTTGACCATGGATTTTGACCCAGAAGTACATTTAAGGACGACAGGTAGAAAAGTGAAAAAATACCACGTTATCTGTCCCAATCCAATAAATGTGGGGTATGAGGGTGCAGAAATCAGGTGCTGGGTGTTCAAGGAGAGTGATGTTTGGAGAACTACACTGATCAGCACACAGCTGGGTACCAGCATCAGCATTTTCCTGTAACTGAATCAAAACCAGCATGGCTCATGCTGTTCTACAGAGAGATTTCTACTATGTCTTTTTTCATTTCTGCTCATCTAACAAGTCAGATTTCATACACTTTTTCAGTAAAAAAAAAAAGCAAACAAAAAAAGGCTCTCCTCGTACAATACAGATCTATGAATAACATGTTGTATTATAACGAATTTTTTTCACTTTCTTCCAAAGAAATAATCTAATTATTCAGAAAGCTCTGAATAATTATCCTATCCAAGTCAGGCCTTAAAACAAGGCATCTCATATCCAGACAGCAATTAAAATTTCTTGGTACGTGAAATAATTTGTTACTTGCCAAACATCAGTATGCCTTCTCTTTAATGTATTCTTTCAGCACCTTAAGCTTTTATGTATATAAATATTTAATATATAAAAATATATAAATATTCTTCCTGTATACGAACATTACATAGCTGCAGAAGTTACATTTGCTTTAGTTTTCAATCTGAATAAAGACAAGGCCACTGATTGTGATCTTTTCCTCCCAGTTCATTTACCAAATAATTTTAAAAGAGAAAAGCAAACAGACAAAGCTGGTGATGAATATGAAGCTTCTTTCGCCCTAAGCCCGATTAAAGGAAGTCATTCTGAAGTTAATGTCAATGGAAATATCATGGAAACATGACTGCTTGTGATATTTCCAATGGAAATACCATACAAAGAACTAACCAAATACTACTTCTCCTGTAAATATCATAAGGATATTTGCTGCTCAGCTCAAAGGTAGGAGGATAAAATGGAAAAGGAGGAAGAACAGAGCAGAAAAAGGAAAGCAAAGCAGGAAAACCTGAGGAACAGACTGTGGCAGAGCTACAGTGCCACTGAAGGCTACAGAGGGTGGAAGCAAGGAGAGGTAAGTAACCTGGTAGGAATGCAGAGAAATTGTCCAAGCAGCCAGGGATCAGGTTAGAAAAGCTAAGTCATTGGTTGGTCTTGATGATCTAAAAGGTCTCTTCCATCCAAAACTATTCTACAATTCTAAAGCCCTGATAGAATTAAATATGGCTAGAGCTGTCAAGCGCAACAAGAAAAGCTTGAATAGGTACCTCGGTGACAAGAGGATGACTAAGGAAAATGTGGGCCTTCTCCAGAAGGAAACAGAAGACCTGGTTACCCAGCACACAGAGAAGGCTGAGGCACTCAACAACTGTTTTACCTCAGTATCCACTGGCAAGTATTCCAGCACACCATCCAAGTCACCAAAAGCAAAGGCTGGGACTGGGAGAATGAAAAACCACCCACTGTAGATCAGGTTCAAGATGATGTAAGGAACCTGAAGGTGCATGGGTCCATGGGACCTGATGAGATGCATCCATGGATCCTGAGGAAACTGGCAGATGAGGTGGATAAGCCACTATCCATCATATTTGAGAAGTTGTGGCAGTCCAGTGAAGAAGTTCCTGCTGACTGGAAAAGGGAAAATATAACCCTTACCTTTAAAAAGGGAAAAAAGGAATACATGGGGAACTACAAGCCTATAGCTTTAGAAGGTGAGGGACCAAGATCTTGGATGATATCTGCTCCCCAAAAGATGATAGAAAATAAGACTTAGTAACAGTTAAACATATCATACATCTTTACTTCTCATCCATATCTGAATTAGAAACTCATTTAGACAAGACAGAAGAATCCTCCCATATGTCTGTTCTTGTGTACTTCATAGACTTACTGGGAAGTGGCAAATGATATGAAGGTAAAAACCTGTTAAAAATAGCTTTTCTAATGAAAGAGGAACAGCGCGGAGGCTTGCCGAGGTGAGGAATCGTCATTTACATAGACACGACTTTCAAAAAATTCATGGTTAGTCTTGTAGTTTGATGGGGTTTTTTTGTTACTGTAATTGCCATGAAAATTAACGACTCCAGTCTCAGTCTGGGAGTCAACTGCAAGAGATAATTTTTAAAAATAGGAGGCTAAAGGAAACAGTAGTGTTTATGGAGTTTCATTGCTCGCAGACTGTTTTGACAGAATGCAGAAGTCTCCGGTACAAAGAAAATTAAGTTAACAGGTAAGAAACTAAGACACTGAGATTAAAGAGGCCCACTGGGCATAGAGGTAAGACTGAGAGGTATGACAGAGCTTTTTAAAGCTTTTCAGAAGTAATATATATTTACACAGATGCACACACCACCACCACCCTTATATAGATACATGATCCTTACATATGTCACTAATTCAAACCAATATATACATTATACTATTTTCATGCCTATGAATTTTTTTGTGTATATATATGTAAATAATTTTCTTGACAGTGTTTTCTTGTCAATGTAAATATATTGCAACACTTGTCTTGACACATCCTCTGAGTAAATCATTCCAGAAGCCAAAACGTATTAATGAGAGAGAGACTGTACAGACCAAATGCTTATTGATTTTCCTCAGGCCATCCTACACAGCATAAAATTAGCAATGGACATCTTTAAATGCATATTTAAAAGTTGCAGTTTTCAGCTCCTGCACAGAAAGAAGACAAAATATGAAGAATTGTGGTTACTATTTAATTTCTTTTGGCATTAATTCTTTCCAGATGATTAATTCTGCATTTTTTCCACTACAATCATGACAAGTGTTTAAGAAGTCTACAAGAACTTTTTGCTATATAAAAAAAAAAATACTGTAGAGTGAGAAGAAATCCCATTCACAAGAGAAAACTATTTGTATTCCAGCACTGTAAAAAATAAACCGAACGCTTTGCCAATTTTGTAGCATGGATTAATAGTGCGTAACTGTGCACAAATTGCATGGGAAGGCTTTAGTCATTTCAAAAACCTTCTGATCAGTCAGCATACTGTAAAATGCCACGGAGAAACCATTCCAAATACTACTGATAGAGAAGGAAGCTTTGGATAGTGCAATGAACAGTCAGTTGCCAAACGGTTGTTTATAACAACTCATATTTGACTGATAAATAATTCCTCCTGGATGTCTCTCTCTCTCACACACACACACAAACACACACACACAAACACGTGCACAAAAGTCCTGCAACCAAGGCTAGAAACTCTAAAAGATCATGAAAAAAAAACCCCAAACAGTGGAATAGAAAGCAGAGGAAGGAACTTATCAAGAGATTTCAGAACACATGCTATAACCACTAGACCTGGGAAGAGCTACGTCTTCAGATGTGCAGTTGCAAGTCCCATCAGAGAATTCTGCCTCCCTGCTGCCAGCAGAGGTATAAAATGCAAAAATGTGTGATACTTGTCTTCCTTGCATTGTGACAAAATCAAATCTGAAGTTAATACGACATACAAAAGAAATATACATTACAAATTAAACATCTATTTCATGTATCTGTACAATACAAATTAAATCTTCTCCTCCTTTCCACACTCCTCCAAGTTAGCGGGTACGACCTCCTTGCCCTTTGTGTGTATACTTGAGTTAACAACGGTTTCAAAAGGATTTATCATGCTTAGATGATAGTCTTTAGCCTGTTGCTGTACAGTTGTCAGCACCAACTTGAGAACATAAACTGGCTAGAAAAAGCTCAGCTTCACCATCATCCTTAGGATTCATATGGCCTAAGTGTTTTATTGATCCTCATGTTATGAGATACTGTTTAATACAGAAGTCATTGCATTTTCAAGTACATACTTTACTAGTTCAATAAATGCTGCTATACTTTTCATGATCAGATTGCATACATTAGAGCAGCAGTTGCTTTTCCATATACCTTGGAGACGGAGATTCAATAATCCATTGATTGAACTGCCCGTTTCATTGATTCAGCCAAATTTGCTAATAAAAAAAAAATACCTATTGTCCTGATTGAACTAATAATATAACTCACTTGGTTTGGCGTATCTTTTTGATGTCTCTCTATAGTTCAAACCATGGTAATACAGCACCCAATTAGCATTTTCTAGTGCGTGTTCAGCTGCTGTTTTCTCAATAAGGAGAGTTTTAATGACATGTGCTAAGAGAGCTCAGGCAAATAGGCAAATACTGGAGATTTTTCAGTTCAGCATAAGCAGCTTGGCACATAAATCCTTCCAGAGTGTGGCTCTGGCAGCCAGTTCAGAGTTCGCATCGAGCACATGGTACTGGGCTTTTCTCCTCATTACTGCTTGTAGGGCTCAGCGAAAACTGAACTCCTTGTTTTGACTAAGTTGCACTAAGCTTTTTCCTCACATTATGCCCACAACCGTGTACATCTGCTAGTATATGATACACTTCTCTCTTTGGTCAAATAACTCACAGTCCTACTTTTGTTACCTGCTTAAACAGACCATATATAAAAGAGTGTGTGTGTGTGTGTGTGTGTACACACACAGAGATACATACACACATCCCAGCAGTGCCCTGAGATCTTTTCTTAAAGCCCAGCTGCATGACAGGATGACGTTTTGTTTTTAAGGGGACAAAAACTATCCCATAAGCCACAATTCAGCTCTCCCTACTGTAGAAATTCATATGGATGGATGCAATAACATCCATTTTCCCACTTTCATTAATTATTACATAAATTTAAGACATGACTACTTAATAGAAGAAGGAGTTGAGCTGACAGCACATCTAATAGATCAACCAGTTATTGGCTATTTTGCAAAAATAAACAGCTTGACCAGAAGAGCAACAAAGACAAAACTTGATGAACAGAAGTCGCTAAATGCATACCTGATTTTTAAAAAATTAAAAATTACACAACAGAAGAAGGATTACACAGCAGGACGAGAAAGCTCCTGGATACACTGTCACACAAAAAGAAACTTTACAAGGAGTGGAAGAAAAGACAGCTGGAATGGGGGGCCTATAAGGAAGCTGTCTGAGCAGCTAGAGACCTGGTTAGAAAAGCTAAAGCTCAGTTAGAATTAAGTCTAGCCAGGGACATCATGGGAAACAGCAACAATTTCTATAGGGATATTAATGGTAAAAAGAAGACTAGGGAAGGTGTGGGCCCCCTCAGAAAGGAAATGGGAGAACTGGCAACAAGTAATATGGAGAAGGCTGAGATTCTCAATGGCTTCTTTTCCTCAGTCTCCACTGGCAAGGGCTCCAGCCACACTCTTGGAGTCACAGAAGATAATGGCAGGAGTTGGAAGAAAGAACAGCTCATTGTAAGTGAAGATCAGGTTCGTGACCATCTCATGAACCTGAAAGCGCACAAGCCCATGAGAGCCAACAGGATACACCCACAGGTGCTGAGGGACCTGGCGGATGAGGTTGCTAAACCACTCTCTATTATATTCCAAAAGTCATGGCAGTCCGGTGAAGTCCCCACTGATTGGAAAAGGGGAAACATAACCCCCATTTTCAAAAAGGGAAAGGTGGATGAACCTAGGAACTATAGGCCAGCCAGTCTCACCTCTGTACCTGGTAAGATCATGGAGCAGATCCTCTTGGAGACAATGCTGAGGCAGAAGAATAACAAAGAAGTGACTGCGTACAATCAACACAGCTTCACCAAGGGCAAATCATGCCTGACAAACCTGGTGGCCTTCTATGAGAAGGTCACAACATTAATAGACAAGGGAAGTGCAACTGACATCATTTACCTGGACCTGGGCAAAGCCTTTGACACTGTCCTGTACAACATCCTGGTATAATATGGGTTCAAATGGACAGACAATTCGGTGGATAAACAACTGGTTTGATGGCTGCACCCAAAGAGCGGCTGTCAATGGGTCCATGTCCAAGTGGAGACCAGTGACAAGTGGAGTCCCTCAAGGATCAGTACTGGGACCATTCTTGTTTAACATCTTCGTCAGTGATGTGGACGGTGGCACTGAGTGCACCCTCAGCCAGTTTGCTGATGACACCAAGCTGTGTGGGGAGGCTGACACGCTGGAGGGAAGGGATGCCATCCAGAGGGACCTTGACAGGATGGAGAGGTGGGCCCATGCCTACCTCATGAAGTTCACCAACACCAAGTGCAAGGTCCTCCATCTGGGTTGGGGCAATCCCAGGCACCAGTATAGGCTGGGCAGTGACTGGCTTGACAGCCCTGAAGTAAAGGACTTTGGGGTACTGGTGGATGAGAAGCTTAACATGAGTCATCAGTGTATACTTGCAGCCCAGAAAGCGTGTCATATCCAAGGCTGCATCGAGAGAAGTGTGGCCAGCAGGTCGAGGGAGGTGATTCTCCTCCTTTACTCCACTCTCATGAGACCCCACATGGGTACTGCATCCAGTTCTGGAGCCCCATTACAGAAAAGATCTGGACGTGCTGGAACGTGTCCAGAGAAGGGCCGCAAGGATGATCACAGAGCTGGAGCACCTCTCCAATGAGGACCGACTAATAGAGTTCGGGTTATTCAGTCTGCAGAAGAGAAGGCTCAGAGGAGACATTATTGTGGCCTTCCAGTATCTGAAGGGGGCTACAAGAAAGCTGGGGAGGGACTTTTTTAGTATGTTGGGCAGTGATAGGACTAGAGGGAATGAATCAAAACTGAAGATGAGTAGATTCAGATTAGACATTAGGAAGAATTTCTTCCCCATGAGGGCAGTGAGACACTGGAACAGGTTGCCCAGAGAGGTGGTGGAAGCCCCATCCCTGGAAGTTTCTTAAGGCCAAGCTGGATGGAGTTCTGAGCAACCTGATCTAGTCAGAAGTGTCCCTGCCCATGGCAAGGGGGTTGGAACTAGATGATCTTTAAGGTCGCTTCCAACCCAACAATTCTATGATTCTAAAGATCTTAACACAGCTGTTGAACTCTGCAAAGCAAGCAACAAACTACCTTAGGAATTAAGTAATTAATCATGACTTTAAATGAAAAAAAAGCTTCAAAATAAGCTTAATTATATTAACCTGAGGCTTGCACAGTAAATGGGAATGGTTGACAATACCTTTAAATAAGTACAATTTCTGTTAAGCATTCATAGTGACCACATGGCTTAATGTTTCCAGGAAAAAGAAACTTCTAACTGAAAATAACTCGGCTACAAAAATGAGAGAGGCTTTCCACCAAAAAGATTTGACTGGTGCCAAGGTCACACTGTATTATTTGCTGCTCTACTAGATAGCTGAGGAATTCCTTGTGTCGTGGTAGGGAGGGGGTTAAACTAACGGAAGTTTAAATGTGCTAATTAGCGCATCTGGTTTGTGTGAGGATTTCAAGTTCAGGTCTCACTTTGTAATCCCCCAGAGAACCACAGTCTCCAGTTTCATTGCTTCCTCATGATGCTGGTTTCATGGCCTTCTGCATTCTGAGGCAGGAATGCTGCTTTCTCATTTTAAAGCACATGGTAGAGAAATGAAATAAAATTAGAAGAAAGAACAGACCGTTCTGGATAATCTGTCCTTTCACATATTTCCCTCTTGTCTTCAGCAGGAAGAAAACCAAACCAAAACAAAACAAACAGAAAACCCTAAACAAAAAACCAGACAAACAAACAAAAAAAACCCAAAAAAAAACACTGGGGAAAAAACACAAACAAACAAACCACACAAAAAAACAGAAACAAACCCATGACCACCAACAAAAAAAACAACAAAGAACATCAAACCTCAAACCCCAACTGCCTTCTTTTTTGTCTAAGACCCACATTCCTGGTTGCACGTGCCTCTGGTGTTTCCAAGATTACATCACATAAAGAGCAGTGATCAGTTCACAGTGCTTGTAAATGTTGAGGTGGCCTTTCCTCAGCCCTCAGAAACAAACGACCATAGGTACACAAGCAGTAAGTGCATCACTTAAAGACGCAAGTAAGAGAGTCTGGATTACAGTGTCAAGAGAGCCCATGTCGCTTTCACAGCATTCAGAAGCTTGCACTCCACATTTATTGTTTTTTACATACAAATTAGAACCATGTTAAGTGTGACTCATGGGGTAGAATCGGAATGTAATCACAACATTGAAGGCACTCCACGGTTTTCTTCTCGCACGGCTAGCAAGCACTGTACCAAAATATATGCACATATACAACCTACTGCAATTTCAAGCGCAGTATCTAATCAAGTGAAATGTAAAAATCAAGAGTTTTGCATACTAAGTGTATATACAAGATTTTGTATTTTCTCTACATTAAGCCACATCCTTAGTAGCTTCTACACAAGCTAGTACTTACAAACTATTGTTTTACAACAGCCAGTCACGTGAAGTGAACACAGTTAAAGGTTTTCAGAATAAGTTCCTACAAGGCAGAGCGCACAACGATATCATCTTTTCTGTCTAGCAGCTCAAAATACATTGAAGGTGCCAAAAAAATAATAAATAGTTCAAAAGCTACATGAAACTGAAAAGGAAAAGACAGTTTAGTTCAGTAAGGACTCCTTGAAACAGCACAGGCCCCTAAAGATATATAACACCAAAGTGCATTCTCCTCGAGGAGCTGTAAATGTTTGAGAGCTATTTACATCTTAAAATTAAAAGTAGAAGTCATCAATGAAACAGAAGGCAGACAGCCAACCTGGGAGAAAACGCTCATTTCTTAAAAAGAATAAAAAAATTTTAAAAGAAAGAAAACTATTTGGAATTCCAGTCACAATATATTCAAAGTTCACAAAAGTTCCAAAATTTACCTAACACAGCATTTTCATTCAGGCAACTTAAGCCCAAAAGCAACTTGACTTTCCTTTGTACTTAATGATTTAACAACATTAAACTAGAGCATTAGCAAACACTTTGCTGACAGTAAGCACCTCAGGTCACACTGAGTCATTTGGGATCCCACCTTTAACATATTTGCTTTCTGATCAGGCCAGTGGATCCTTGAAGATCTACTTGCTTGCTCATCAGCTGCTTTAACTCACCTTGGACAAACCCTGCATGAATTCACAAACTGCTAAAGTCAAGGGTTCCATGTTCTAGAACCTGCCATTATCTATATAAGAAACGTTTTAACTTTTTTTTTAAATACTTACCTTTCTTCTATCTTTCTAAGCCTGCTGGGAGATATAAAATGTAGATGGGGTTTACACTCACGTGTTCCCAAAGTTTGCAAGTTTGTGCATCAAGAAGCATGATTCAATTTCAGCTTGAAATTGAGGCCGGATTCTTTTTGTATTAAAAATAAAAAATAGTCTCTTGTTGCAATATTTTGGTGTTTCTGACCAACAAATAATACATCAGCAAGGTCCAATCCTATATAGGATAGGGATTGTGGAACTGACAAGGGGTGCACTATATAAATAGCAAGCACTACCTTCATATACCTGTTGCCTTAACAATGAATCAAAAACCTGAGGTCCCTCTCCACTATCAGCAATTCTTCCACCAGTAGAAGACAGGCCCCAGCTTGCATACTAATGAATATTATGTAGATGAATGTATAGATAACAAGGAAAAATGCCTATTCTGATGCAAATCACACTCAGCACATAAGCAATGGGAGTCACTGAAGCCCAAATGCCTCTTCTTTTTTTTTCCACAGCACCAAAAAAACACCAAAGTTTAGCAAAAAGCTCTTTAGATGTCCTCACCGATGTTGACATGGAACCATGAAAAATTTAACATGAAAAAACTAAACCAACCCAGCCTTTTAGTATTTGTTTAATATGAGAATGACACCAAGCAGCTGCCCTGATGATCACTGGGGTCTGGTGCACATTACCTGCTCTAAGGATAAGACAATAACAGCTACTTTGGTCATGTTTTTGCCAACTGAAGATATCAAAAGATGACTTCCCTGTCCCCGCTCTAATTTTGCGACTAAAAGAATGAAGTTAAACTGGGTGAGGGCAGTCCTGCTGGGGAGGGAATCACTGCCACAGTGTTCCCAAAGCACTTCTATACTGCCAGGCACTGTGCAGAGCTCCCAAAGTATTGAGGCAGCTACTGGAACCTCAATTACAGGCTAAAGATGCTGCCCCTCTTTCTTATTCTTTGCAAGGGTTCAGCTAAAGTAGAATTAATAACTTGAACCTGAATTAGGTGGAAGAAAAGTACAGGCTCAAAAAATGCATCTTTCATATGTTCCATTTCAATTAACAAAACAAAATTTTAGTAAATAGTTCAGAAAATATTACTGAACACACTAATTACTCTTTTTAAAGCAGCAACTCAATAGAAGAATTCACTAGTGGTGGGGAGGCAGCCCAGTACTCCTCTGCTGATGAGAGCTGTGCCAAAGCACAGATGGTGTTATAAACTCTCCACATACAGAGCGTAGATTATTTTTACCATTTTGCACCTGCATATTTCCCTCCTAAAAATCCTGCAGAAGAGCAACAAAACACAACTCGTTCCTCATGCAAAAACCCCACTCCTCCTATTAGCCTCCCTCTCCATGCACTCTCCCCATTATATCTGCAAAGAGACAGAGAGATGGACTGAGCTATGAAAAAAAATCTAGCACACAAAATCTACTAGCTGAACCAGATAAGTAAATGATCTTTTCTTCCTGGCTCTAGGTCTCAAGGTAACAGCACGGGAACCCCACAAACCCACTGCTGCCCTTACCTGGCAGACAGCCCAGGATGGGGCAGGCAGAGGACAGCAGCCTGGCTAAGTGCCTGGGGGAAAAATCCAGAGGACAATTCTGAGAAGCTGGAAACTTCTAGAGCGTCTGTGGGTGCGTTGACACCACCCAGTGCAATGCCACACGATAACAGAGCTGAAAGAACAAATTCAGGAGCAGAAGGCAGTTTGCCCATAGGAGAGGAGCGCTCTGCTACAGGTAATAAATCCACTACCTGCTTTTCGCAGGGCTGCTGCAATCCTCACCAGCCTTACAAGTCATTGCTGATAAACCAACTTGGACACGTTTACCAACTACACTGAGCCTAAAGCAGTGAGGATGAAGACAGCATGCAAGGGTTTAGCCCTCATATACTCCACGATCGCTTGCATCGCTCAGGCAAAGTGAAAGGCTCCATTTCCCTCACTCTCCTTTCCCTGTGTGTCAATCCCTCAGAAATATTGACTGGTCCCAGGCCATGGAGTTTATGATTTGATTTCATTTCCAATTCCTTGCGTACACGTAAACTTGCTCTAGCTAATTTGATACCAGCACAAAGTCCTGGGAGGACACCTTCAATTTTAGTCTAATTTACTGTATTATTACTTCATAAGCTAACAATGTTCTTAGCTGATTTACACTAACCTGAAACAAGCTTGGTTTATGCTGAAGTAAGGGTGGCTGTGCAGCTGGTTGGACTAGGTTAATGAAACCCATTTCAAATTACACCCTAATTTAAAGAAGTACCGTAATGCATATAAACAAGCCCTACGTGATGCTCTGAATACAAAGAGAAGAAGAATATCAAAAGCTACAGACATCGCTAGATTGTACATCTCACCTTCCCAAAGCCCAGCTCTGAAAAGCTCAGCATCGAATCTAACCCAGTAGTCAAGAAGTAGCATAAGAATAAAAGTAATTAATCTTCATTTCTGTGTGGACTGCCTTGAAATTATGCAAATTCAAAGACTCGGTATTTCTTCAAAACTCAACAAAAAAGGGGAAGGGCACATGTGAGACTATACATATTTGCCCCAGTGTAATATGGGGGAAGTTGTCAAATTAATCACTGTGGGCTTGATTCAAATGCTCAAGAAGTTTAATCTGAGATACCATTAATTTTATTCTGGAAACTAATCAAAGAATAGAAGCCAGAGAGACTGGGGTCATGTGCTTACTGTGTAGTTGGAAGTTATGAAATTTTGTCTTCTATTAATGGTTTGTACTTTGGACAAAAAAAAGAACGCATAACTGTAAAAGTAGGGTTGATAGCTATACATATAAAGAAATCAAAATAGTTACTGCTTTGGCTCAGTTTACTTAACTTGTGTTGAGTTTCAAACAAGAGAATTTGGTTATTAGCCATTTCTGGAATGTTTATGTCCCCCCAAGATTTAGTTCATTATGCTGAAATAGAGTGCAAATAAAATGTAATAAGGAGAAAATGATGGTATAAAACATTGTGTTGTACTGGGGAGAAGTAAGACTAGCCTTATCTTTCTTCTGCAATGCATACTCCATTTTCTTCTCAGAATAGGTTCATATATAATTTTAAGAGTTTAGAAATAAAGCTTTCCATTTTACAATCTGTTTAATGTCAGCCGCTCGCTATTTCATAGCAGGCATTGCGACAGCCTAATACTGCAAGACAAGATACTCCTACTACCTTCCTAAGTTAGTCAAAGGTGGTGATGACACAACCTTAAAGCTGATCTCGAACTTGGGAGAGCTAAGTCTTTCCTCTCTTTATACCCTTTGACTCTAAATGAACACAACTTTTTAAACAGCAATGGAAAAAACACTTATTCCTCCTTTCCATGGATACGTACCTCATTCTTCTCTCATCTCCTCCCTGCTTGGGCAGAATTATGCAGATACAGAGTATGACATTTACATCTTTCACAGCTAATGGCAGGTCCTCTAAGACTACAAGCCATAACTAATTAAAACAAATTAAGACTTACCCCTAGATACAGTCCAGGCCTCTTCTAAAAAAAACCCAAAAACATAATTCTATTATTCTCATAACTCCTGGGAGAATTGAGCTGCATTAAACGATCATTTTATTAAGCTGGTCAATTAATATATGTTAGACATGAATCTCAGAGAAGAACAAATATCACAGCAAACTACAGTCATCCTGTTTCTTTACTGAAGTCTCCCACTGCTCCCCAGCACTAATCCAGGTTTATGGCTGCTTTGCATCAGTGGAGCAGCACAAAGTAGCCAGAGCATATCACTGCATATGGCCCAATACATTTAGCAGAATGTTCTTGGGGTTTCTTAACCTGTTTTGGTGCCTGAAGAAGGGACCGTGAAACTCAGCGGTGTATTCACTGAACACACAACAATTTGGATTAAAACTAGGTAAACACAGCAGGCAGAGCTTATTAACCTAAATGCTTCAGCACTATCAACCCAGGTGAACAATTTTGTTCATTTTTTATCATTTTTTTTCTAATTCTCTAACTCGACAGATGATTACAAAAAATCATTGATGAATTCTAGCACTGTAGGACACACTGAAATCCAGACCGTCCATATTCTAAATAAAGTCCAACAACTCATACACCCAAAATAAGTAAGATCATCAGTTCTCCAGAGTTAGAATGGCCTTGAAGCAATAAAACCCAACTGTTCCTTATGCAATACAGTTCTCCATTACACCTATATTTAGGCTCTTCTACACGTTCAGAAGCCAAACACCTAAGCACCCAGTTCCCACATAAACTCTGTCCCAGTTCCGAAAGAAATGAAACTGATTCTCTTGAAGAAGTCCCTGGAGGAAGTTGAAAGGCCAAGTTCAAAGCACACTTAGAAGACAGGTGTGTGTTATGCCCACAGGCACCCCCACAATTAACTCTCATGCACAGCCCTGAGACCCACATAAAGCAGAATGAGCCACTTACCTTGAAAAGAAACTGTGAGAAACGGAACTCCAAAGAACAGAACTCCAAAGAGTTCTGTGTCCTTTCCAGAGATATCAACTTTTAAACCTCTGCTTCATCTAAACTGAGCCTGACCTGCAAAACCCCTAACAACTTGGAAATGTAGTAAGATAAATCACTTTGGGGAAAAAAACCCCACATATTTTCACCCCACTCCAAACTTGTTATGCCATATGAAAGGACTGTTACTATACAAACATATTGCCCAAGGCTCTCTTCAGGCAAGGGGAAAGGCACAAGACCTGTAGGTAGGCTTCCAAAGAGCCTTTCACGGACAGTACTTCCAGTAAAGATTAGAAGATGTCTGCGGTGAGCAGCAGGGCAGCCATATAAACAAAGACACCCATTAACAAAGGCAGGCCCTCAAGGCTGAGCTGTCTGGGGGCCTTTCCAGCCCTTACAAAAATCTACTGCAGGAACCAGCCTCCTCCTGAGGAGGGGTAAGTGGAAGGTGAGGGGAAGAGCACAGCGGTCCAAGGTCACTCACCAGGTAGAAGACGAAGAACTGGGTTAAACTCATCCCTCCTGTCCCAGATTTACATCCTTTCACAGGCTGTATTTCTGTTGAGATAAAAGCACAGAATTTCACCTAGAAAATGCTGTCTGACAACAGGGTGGTGGACAGAAGCCTACCTTTGTGTTTGCAAACTAGGCACAGTTCCACATCTGCTATCTTCACCTTTAAAACATTATTTGTATTTGCTAAATTAGTGATGCCAATAAAACACAGTCTGAGACTATTTGTTTTGAGTGTTCGGCTTCAGCTGTTTATATTTGGTGGCTGTTCATTTGTTATTTCTGCCACTGCTGAGATGACAAACATTTTCAGGAGGAAAATAATTAGGACAGAAGGTAAATCATCCTCCTAGTATGTTCTCTGAGCAAAACTTAAAGCCTATTCCTGTTGAAAAGCCAACATGCTCGGCAGTTTAATCTTGAAACAGATCCAGCAAGGTAGAAACAGTGTCAGAAGTTCAAGGGCTTGAGCCGTAGCCAAGAAAAAGGAGAGTTGTCCAAGGTGCTATACAGGTCTGTGAATAAAAGCAGTATCTGTCCTTTCATCTGAGGGGAAGTGAGGAGAAGTAGACCAAAAAAATTAAAAAATTCCAACTAGCTGTGTGACTATGCCTAGGCACAGCAGGGCTTAAAACATCATGTGAAGAAAACACATTTCTGTCTTCCTGAAGAGCTCTGACTTGAGATGTTAGAATATTTTACATACATACAACATTATTCAATGGTCAAGACACCAAAACCATTTTAAAAAATGAGAGCAGAAGCTACAATAGCATGTAGAACCCTGTGCAGGAACCCCTGGGGAGGTCTGGCTATCTAGTTTTGAGTCTTCCCAAAACTCCAGCATCTTGTCAAGACATATTTACACACAGTTCTCAATAGAATGTTTTATGCCACTTTTATCAGAATATCATCAGGAATTGCAGAAGCTGAGTCAGTTCACAGCTGCAGACAGCCAGAGAGATTAACCCATTGCTAGCAACAGCAGATGAAGGAAAGCCATGTAAAGTCAGAAATGACAAATTTGTTCTAGAGCTGCAAGACCCTTTTAGCAACAAAGTAACAGAAAGTTGGAAGTGATACCTCTTTGGGCTGAAGTGCAGTTTAAGTCACAGACTGCAGCAGTATGAGAGCACTCCACCAAATCACCGAAGTAGGGCCTAAAGAGATCCTTGGAAGAATGTGAATTACCACAACCAATGCCTCTTGAAATTGGCTGCTTTGCTTTCCTTGGTAAGTTGTTCCAGTTCTGTCAATGGAAGACAAAACCTCTAATATTTTCAGTTCTGCACTAATTGCAACCCAGGATTTCTTCTGTGCCCTCCAGCAGTGAAACAGCACAAGCTCCTTCTATCTTTCTTGTAAAATACCAATGTTATTTGAGCTCTCCATTTTTTCCTACTAGGTGACTCCTCTCCTATTTCTATTTTCAAGAAAATTTTTGCAACATCACACAGCCTTGTTGAATCCAGCAAGGTTCTGGAGCAGGAACTCTGGATTTTGTTTGATCAGTGCATTCTCATGAACTGCTATATACTTGATAACAACAATAGAGATTTCCTTTGGTAGGAATAAAAAAAAAAAAAGCAATGAGGCTTAAAAAAAAACAAGCAAAAGAAAACCTGTCTGGCTATTCTTATATAGAAGATGCATGAAGGATTTTAGCACAGAGGACTTAAAATCTCCAGTTCAAAAATGTGTAAGTGCATATAAAAAGAAAAAAACTTAAAAAAAAATCACAAATTGATTATTCTGCTGTCTAAGGCCTATCACTTATCAAAACAAGTTTGGAGTAAGCTTTAAAAATATTTTACAAACAAGTATTTTGAAGATAAGTTCCTCACACAGCTACATGAGATGATGGTGTATGGCAGATGTGAAAATACAGCCCACTCAGATCTCAGGTGTTTCTTTGGATGTAACAAATTATCCAAAAGATTTTTCAATAGGGAAAAGAGGAACATCAGCAACATTATTAAAGACAAAATAAGGCCATGTTAATGGATCAACAAAGAGTACCTTGGGGTTTTTTGGTGTTTCTTTGTTTTTAGCTTATTTGGAGTAACTGTAGAGATGGATTTAGGCTTCAATTAATTATCATCTGCTCATAAAGAAGCTAAAGCAATCTTTGATCTTAAAGCAGTCTTTCTATCCCAAGTTAAAGACATGCAGGATAAGAAAACCAAGTACATAAAATCATGTTGCATCTTGTTAGTAACACAGAGAAAGCGTGAAATCAACAAAGCACGGTTTGACTGTCTGCCCCATGACAGAGCCAAGATGAGGCAGCTGGTTTGCCAAAGCACGCGGCTGAAATGAATCACGGGCAGGACACTCACCAGGGACAGCCACCGTCCAGTTTTTTGGACAACAGTTTTAATCCGGCCATCTCATGCAAAGCTGAGCTGACTAGCAGTCTCAAGGCTGGAATTTAGGGCTCTGGTAATGCATTATGCATTTCTATCCATTAAACTCCCATTGCTCTTTAACTTCTTTTGAAGGCACCATTTAAACAGCAAGTGCTAATGCACACTCCTTTACCTTTGAACATAATAGGATCAAACTGGCCGTGCACAAAGAATAGTTTCAGGTCAATTGTGTATGACCTGTTCCGCTCTTAAACAGCATTTTCCTATCACCTAAATCAACGTAGTTGCAACTGTTCTTCTAATCACCACCATTCTGGTCAAAAATTCACAAGGCAAGAACCTGTCTCCATTTCAGACCACCACCCCTTCCTCGCATGTGTTTTTCTCTGAACTAGTAGACCAAATGACCGTGTAGGGTTAAGTGATTAACTTTCCAGGCCAGTGAAGAACAAAGACACAAAGCTAGAGAAATGTTATGTTAAAGGAGTATGTGTATATATTTAGCTCAGGCAATCACTTAAAAAACATTTCATGTTTTAAAGTATTTTCATTTGCTAAGAGACATTGTGTAAATGGAACAGCTTCAGCTCTAAGACTAGTTGTTATATTTCTGGTCTGAGATTTCCTGGGCACAAATATACGCAGAAGAGAGCACAGCTGCTCTGTACCGCACAGTAAATGCAGCACTTTGGAGAAGCACTGGATTTGCTGTATATGCACAAATTAACTGTAAGTCTCATGCTTTCTTGAACAGCCAGAGCTGCTGTGGCTCTGAGAGACAGTCTGCAGAAGCGTGGCAGACACAGCCAAGATTCCTTGAGCTGAACAAGTCACAACTACTGCAGAGCATCTATGAGGGATCACATTGCTGTGTCCAACACCCAGACAAACACAGAGTATCCTCAGAGTATATGCCCAGAGCATCCCTCTGACCCACAAGAATGATTCCTCAGAGCATTTTTGAACAACATTCGGGAAAAAAACCAAAAGAAAACCATCTTCTCAGGGTAGAACAAAACTAGGAACAGCAGTTATACAAATAATCCCATTTAAGGGATGGATAGAAGCCGAATGCAAGCCTAAGCTACAATAGCAAAGATGGATCAAGTAAGAGATGGAAGATTTTTTCAAAACGGGAAGGCTCTTCTGATTTATTTCCCCCTGCATCTACTTGGATGGCAACAGAGACAGGAAAAGGTACTCACACTGTTTTTAAAATTAGAAATAGCAGTCAAAAAAGCCAAAAAGATTAATAGTTTGGCATGACTGTAGGATGGCAGCCCTTACTCATCTGTTTCATCGCAGCATTTTATATTGCAAGCAGAAAAAAAAAAAATGTGCTGAGGGGAAGTTAAAAATCAGTGAGTCATATTACCAAAAATGCAGGCACGGAATTATTTCAAGAGTCAAAAAGAAAATAAAAATAAAAAAATCTCACCCATCAGAAGGCTCTGAGATGCAAAATGAAACGCTGCTTGTAGCTGCCTTAACTCTGCTCACTCAAGGACTTCAGGCCTTGCTCATTCAGAGAACACATGACCTTGCTTGCAAAACCTAAGACAGTAGATGAGGTGATGTGGTTATTACTGTTCCTCTTCTTTTCCTAGAACGTTTCACAATCTGCACACAATAATTTGCCTACAGACCACCCAGGAGTTCACCCAGCTAACACTAGATGGTGGTGTGTTGCGCTGCATTTTTTGACTGCAGACCCGTTCTTTCTTTTTGGGGGAAAAGAAAGTAAAAATGAGGTTTAATTCCAATGGGCTGCTGTTGAAATAGTTGGGATAGCTTATTTCAGAACAACAAAACCAACCAGCCATAACTTGTCATCCCACCATTTCTTTAAGTGCTCATTAAATTATATTCATTGCCCTAAACTAGGGATGGTAACCTTAGGTAATTGACTTACAGTTGCAAGATGGGAAATGACACACTCTTCCTCTTACATCTCCCCATCCTTTAGAAGTTTTCTCTACCAAAAGAATCGCCACTGACATTTTCCAAAATTTTAAGGAGAGAAAAAAAAATTGGTACATTTTAAAAAGTTTTGTCTCAAGTTTTCATTTTTATGATGGAGACCTGACAATTATTCAGAAAAAGAAACCCCTTCTATAAATAAAGAGTGCCTCGCGAAAATCCTCAGTTTTTGTAAATTTAGGTAGAAAACTTTGGGGATGGGCTATAAGTTCCAAGATTTTCAGTACTCTGAATGCTGGGGCTTTTTGAGATAGGAATCAACTGTGAAAAACTGCCATATCTCCCCTCTATTTCTTCCAGCACTATGGCAACAAAGCTCTCACAAAAGATCCACCTAGAGAAACTCACTGCTGACATCAGAACCATTCTGGGGAAGGGGGGAATAAAAGAGGGAAAAGCACAGAGCACCAATGCAGTGGATGGCCAACCTCTTGGCCTTGAAAGAAACTGCTGCAGAGAACAACCACCTCTTAGGTCTTCATACCAGGCTTCCCAGAGAGGTTGTGGAGTCTCCTTCTCTGAAGACATTCAAAACCCGCCTGGACGTGTTCCTGTGTGACCTGCTCTGGCAGGGGGGTTGGACTAGATGATCTTTCGAGGTCCCTTCCAGTCCCTGACATTCTGTGATTCTGTGATCCTAAAAAGGAGCAGCAGCCAGCAAAACCAGGTTTCTTCCCCTACCCTTCCCAGCTCATATATTCAAATTTGTTTGAAGTAGAAGGAAAAAAAAAAAAGGTCTGTCATTACTTTGCAGTCAGTCACTTCTCTCTCACTGGAAACTAAAGGAGGGAAGTCTCTTTTTTTGAAAAGCATTTTTAGTTACTCATAGTCATTTGTTCATGGAAATTTAAATATCATTGTAGTAAAAACTTTAATCTGAACTGTATCACTAACATTTTTCTCTTTCTAAGGGCTTAAAGAGGGGGAAAAAGTTTCATTTGATTATTTTTTTTTAAAAGTTCATTTGCATGTGTTCTACTTTCTTCCGGAACAAGAAAAATCTTAAGTTTCCATGACTGTCAGGCCATTTTAATGAGTTGAAGAAAATGTTTTCTTATAAATTATTCATCACTTTCCTCTCCTATTTTTAAGTTTTTTCTCTTCTTGCTATATTATATTAATATTCCATAGCCTCTACAACAAAATCCTTACTTTAAAATTACCACTTTTGACTCTTCCACCAAGTAAGTATAATAAATTAAATGCTGTACAGAATCCTGCCTGCAATTACAATGCATTGTACACAGTTTCATCCTTTTTCATCTGTCCTTCTTTTTAATTTCTTTCTTTTCATCTGGTGGGAGGATGGAGTAAAAAGAATGAGGGAGAGAGGAATCCAAGATTGATGAAGTAGCCCTGGGAGTGTGAAGGTTCAAGAAACACCTACTAGCTTTAACTTGTCTGCAGCACCAGCTAATATCACATGCTTCAAGTAAATTATCTAATATTGTCAAAAAACATAAAGGATCTGGCTAGTATAGGAAGAAAAATCACTGAACCTATCTAATGATATATTTATACCCTGAAGCATGAGAACTAATAGTCTGGTAATTTTATCTCAGCTAGTGAAACAGCAGACTCTATTCTTATATTCATGATAAATGAATTTACCCCACCAGTGATTTAGAGTCTTATTGGGACAAACAGAGATGAAGTAGTCGTAGCCAACAATAAATGACTCCTTTGCTTTTGGCTAAGTAGAACAGACTCTCAAAAATATGTTTCCTTCACATACTAGTTGTTACTATAAAGACAATCGCAGACGGTGAAGCTTTGACACAAAATAAGCAGCTGCATAATTCCAGTAAATATTAATGCTACTTATTAGTCCTTCAAAAACATTCTCATCTATCAAATATCTATTGTAAAGGTTAGACTTTACAGGAAAGTGATCACATAACACCCAGAAGGAGATGCTGAGCTGAATTACTCAGAAAGTTATCTTGGTTCCTTAAAATTATCAGAAGGTGCCTAAAGCTAATAATTAGTACTTAGACTTCAGTATCTTCTCTTCTCTCCCACTATGAAGATTATTGTGTCCTGTTCTTTCTGGGGATTTTTACTCATTTATATTCTAGGTCTTGTCTCTTAAGAGAAACAACCCCAGCATGAAGGAACAATGAGTAGAGGCTACACACTGAGAAGGGTCTTAGAATTAACTAGTAAACTACATTGCAACTAAGATCCACAAGTGCCAAAAGGTCAGACAGGAAAAAAACCCAAAAAAACCCAAAACAGAAAACCCCCCCAAAAAAAACCCAAAAAACCCCAAAAAAGAACCACACAGGGAATAAATCTCAGACAGGTTGCAGAAGTAAGGGAGATAATCAATAGAAGTGTCAAATCTTGTAAATCAATTTATTATGACAGCACTGAAGGCTCAAGGATGGGGCATGGGAAAGAAGCAAGCTACAGGAAGGCTGGGAGAGAGCTCCTCTGAAAGCAGAGACTTCTGTCCACAACAGTGGCAATGTGATATCGCCTTCTGAAAATTTTCAATTTCAAACTAATGTAAACCAATGGACTCTATGCCAATGCATTTAGGAGACTCTGTCCTGTGCAAACAAAAGCTCCACTTTTATGTCCAAACTGAGCTAGTAAACCTGTTTCTATTGAGAAGAATAGATTTCTTTTAATTGCTCAGCAAACACTTTGGGGGTTTTTTCCCCTCTTTGTTCACTAAACACTTCCTCCCCCTCCCTGGGCAATGGACAAAGATCTCTCCTTATATTTTGCCCAGCATATTCAATCCCTAGTTCTTAACATGTAATTTCCCAGTTTGCTAATAAGAGCCCAAATGCCTACTTGAGATGATCTCCTATGGTCAGACAATCAGAGCTGTTCTAGTTTCTTTTGAGTTTCACAGAGCTTCTCTATTTAATTAACTTCAAGTGCTGTATTCTCCAAGGAAGCTGAAGGAGAGTTTATTAGGAGGTGTGGTATAAATTACATAGTAATTTGAACAGAGTGGAAATCCAAGACAGCTTGTGTGCAAGAAATCTTTCTTTAATACACCTACTGCTTGAGAGGCTAAAGGCCAGAAGTTGGTTTCCAGCTCTTATTTAAGACCATATGGCAGTGTGATACCTCAGCATCTCTAGCAATTTGATCCATTAGGTATGGCCACAAAGGCAAGCTCCCAAAGGCTTTGTACAGATTTTGAGAGTTTAAATCAAAACTGCCATCCAAAAAAACCACATTCTTACTCGTCGCCTAGGTGAGAACCTCACAAAATCTCCCCTTTTGCCTGAAAGCGTTTGAAGTTGTATTTGAAAGATCCAACACTTAAGAGCCAGATACATAATTCCCAAGTGTCTAATTAAGCAGAGGGCCTCTTAACACCCTTGAGACCCCCATCTATTAAGCATGTTCCAAGGACAGCTAATAGACAAGAGCAACTACATTGGCTTTAAATGATTGCCAGAGTATCACTTCTACATTATTAGATAATAGCTTAATAATTAGAACAGCCCTCCAGGGAAGTGAAAAAATAGGTCAATACAATCATCCTCCATAGAGGATTCAAGACCACATCATTCACCACTGATGATGATACCCAAGTGAGCATCCTGTAGAGTAGAGTATGTGAAAGAAGGAAGAGGAAGGGAAATCTTTTTGCAAAACCATGCCAAATTAACGTGCCACAAAGACAGAGTGAAATTCCCCAAGCTGCTGCAAGCCTTGTGCTTATGACACCCTGCCAGAGTGGAACAGTGACCCTGGGTCTGCTCTCATTACTGTTTTACACATTTTATGATGCCCAAGCACTGGGTTAAGGAGGGAATAACTTACACACAGAATTCTGTTGGAAAGCTAGGAATAAAACTACAGCTTCCAACACGCTCTCCACAGTCACGCCTTTACCACCAGCCTAGCAGCAATTTGTTCCTTTGGAGATGTAAATTTATACTTAGGCTGAATTATGTACTAATACTGGCTGTAACAGGCAGGTTCAAGGCATCTCCTTCAACCATACTTGAAAATAGAAAGCCCCCTTCAACGTGTCTTTATGAAATTACATAACTGTGCCTTGTAAGCAGAGAGCAAGTAACACGCAGAAAGGGGAGCCAAGCAAAGTTCACATCTTGAACAGCTATAAAAAGCAACACCATCTCATCTATATATACTAATAGTTTATTCCTCTCATCAGTCAGTTAAGTAGAAATACAAAAAGTTTTGCAACATAAGATGGCTACATTTTGGTGCGAGTGGAAAACCCTCATGAATTCTACCAGCTTCCAGTTTTATTAAGAAGATTCATTTTAACTGTCAGTATTAACATAAAGACAAAATGTAAATGATTTGGGAAGCCTTTCTTAATTGCCACGTAATTATACAGGAAGAAAAAAAAAACAAAACATCTCTTGCATGGAGTTCATTATTAGAAAGGATAAGTAAATAAATCTATGAAATAATTCTTTCTGTTAGTTGCTGGGAAACCTCATTGTTGATATGACAACCGTGGCACCGTAAACCAGATTACAGCTTGCTTCCGATCTGTGTCTATTCCACAGTTTCATTAAGGGAAGTGTTTTCTATCTGCTATGCTACAGTGACACCTACAGAAAAAAACAATATTTAAAATGGGGGACCTGGGAAGGAACTGGATTAGAAATAATTGTCAAGTGCTGCATAACCATACTTGTGTATGTGTGCAATATGTATGGGTTCATATCTAACAAGGAAGCTTTTGAATATGGCATGCCATTCTCTCAGGACCCAATTTATAAATGTTTTCATGGCAGTCATGTCAGGAAGCCATGCTAATAGCAAGTCTCCAAGCAAGTCTGGTTATTAAAATTGCCAAATATATGCTGCTAACATTTCTTTAGAGGCAGTAATTTTTACAGTTTTCAAAGGATCAGCACTTTTTTTTTCTACTGTAGCTCTGCTGAATTTACAAAAAAGAGCATCTTCAGAATCTCCCATTGATTTTTGCATTGATGCATTGATGTTGTACAATGTATTTTCTCTGGATGAAGTACTCAAGATTGTGCTTTTGCAGAAGGAAGGAATATTCTTTCTTTCTGGACATCTTTAATAACTCAAAATTAAATGCTCTAGAAAGTTACTTGAGGTTGACAACATCCTCAGCATGAGAAGCCATTTTCAGTACTCTAATTCATTTAATATCACATTCTTGAATACCCAAAGGCTGACAATCTAAACATTATTTTAATTTTCCTTTTCAACAAAAATCTGGCAGTAAAGCCTCCCCTTTCTGTTCTTTTCACAGTGGGACTTAATACTCTTAGCTATTACAGTTAATGAAGAGTTAAATAGCAGCATGACATCAAAGGCTTCTATGAAGAGGCCTCTTTCATTGAGGGATTTGATAGAAAAAAAATCTTGAATCAATTCAAAAAAGCCTTCCTTACATTTCCCAGTATAAGATTGTAATTCATACGCTTTAAAATTAGTACCATTTTCCTGGAGAGGAAATACAGGACTGAGGGTAGTAGTAAGCTTTCTGTGATAAAAATGCAACACCCAGATTACTTTTTAATAACTACAACGTATGCTTCCCTTAGCAGGACAGATTATAAGACAGAGATACAAGGTGCTAAGCATCAGCATTTTGGCTTATCCAACAGACAAACAGATTCTGCTACACAGAAATAAAAAAGATGCTAGTTTGACCTAAACACAACAGACAGCTCCTGCAGGTACCTTTATTCACTCCTATTTGTTTAACCTGCTTCTTTAGGATAAAAAAAAACCAAATCAAAACTTGGGGGAGTTCTGTCAGTTAACTTGACCCTAAATTGTGCCTGTCCTAGACATATGTATTTGCTAAATTGTACAGATGACAGTTATTTGCACAGAGCAGCCACTCTCATTAATCTGAGCAGACCATAAGGACTCTAAGCAGTGCTTGATACGGGTCCTAGGACTGCCATCGTTCCAGGCTGTCAGCCAAAGGCCTCTGTGGAGTTCCCTGTGAGTCTCAGAAAAATATAAATAACCACAAAAAAGATAGCATCCATAAAACATTGTTTTATTACTCCCTGCACTTGAATCTTTATTCAAGCTCACAGATGGTCCATTCTAAATCAATTGATAAATGAGAAGAAACACTAAGGAAGAAGTGATGTGGCTACCTCTGGAAGAGATAAGGATCCATCTACCTTGCTCCTTACCCAAACTGAAATGGAGGAGTTGGAATAAATAAGCAAGGTGCACAGATGTTTTTGACAGGACAAACACCATCTGTGAAAGACAGACAAGATTTTTTGCTGTGTACAGCAAGAGTTAAAACCAACTCCATTAGCCTTAGAAAGCTCCTCGCATTCCACCTAAGTTAAATTGCTCCCTGACTTAAGTAATCATCTCTTTCAAGCCCTTAAGCAATAATAACTGACTGGAGCTGGGGTGAGTGAAAACCAAATAACATCAGTATCAGCAGAGGTAGCACAGCAGAAGCAGAGGTATTTCTGATATCCGCAAGTGTATAAAACATTTGCCGTTTAGAAGGGCCAGACTCTTTTTACATATTACAGACACACTGCAGCTAAATTATTAAAAACCTGAGTGTTGCCCCAGGCATCCTGAAGTGTGTTGTACGACATAATTCATATTAACAATTCTCTCAGACAGGGAATGCAAAAATAAAATAAATAAAAACCATGAAGTCAAGCCAACGTGTTTTTAGGGAATGCAAATCCACTTTTCACCCAAAGTGACAGACAGCTCTCATCTAGACCCCTGGTCTAATTACCTCTGCTTTTCCTATGACAGCAAAGGCAGCTTTTGGAGGGGGTGGTGTGACATAGCAGGAGTTTGCCCCAGCACAAGGAATGAAATGTCTTTTCCTTCTACAGCTAGGTGCAGGTGGTGCCCAGTATTTCTCCCAGATCTGAATGCCCTATGGCATCTTTCTGGCCATATGTCTCAGGGCAGCTGTATCACAGTGTTCATAAAGAACTGGACTGCTCTAGTTAATCCAGTCAAATGTCCGAGCGGATGCTTGTATAAAGACATGGGCGTGGAAGCATTCAAGACTTGAAAGCACTGATGGCACTAGGTGTCCATCAGGCATCAGACAGTCTATCAGTGGATTTCTCATTTACTTCAGTATCTGAAAAGCTGCGAGTGATTTTGGATCAAACAGCAGGGCTACCCCCTGCTTTGTGGCTCAACTCTCACAGAGGTATTTCTGCTTTAGCTTCCATTATCTTCTCCGACTGCTTTAATTTTGTTCCACAGGTCTCATGCTGGTGAAGAGTCAGTTACTAGGTTTCCTCCTCTCCTAATCCTTCCCTGTAGCCAGGAGAAAGAGATTGTGTAGCATTTTCAAGCAGTATCCTGCAGCAATGGTAAAATAAAAAGGGGAATGTATGTTCCCAGATGTCTCAGCAAGCTCTTTTGTAGCACCTTTTAAATTGATCACGTCTGGGTCTGTTTATGGCAGTTTAGGACGTTATGCAACAGGACATGAGAATTTACACAGCATCCTTCCCAAGCCTCTGCCTTGGCTGTCAAATGAGCTTTAAACCTATTTTGATTTGCTTTGTTTTGCCCTTCATTTTGAGGCTTTGGACTGTGGATGCCCAGACACGGCCAATCACACTTGTGGCAACCAAAATATTATCACCTCTGGATATCTGCAGCGTTTTATCTTCCCTCAAAGCAAATCGTCTTGGTGGATTTGTTCAATAACAGGGCTTTCAGGTTTTTGACTGGTCAATTTTTGTGTCAGAGTTGTATTTCAGCCAGTGCCTGTTCTTTTTATCATCCAAGACAGGAATAGGCTTACTTGATTCAACTCATGTTCCTTCCTTTATTTCATTTTCTTTTCACCGATTGGACTTTCAAGTCCCATCTCAATATTCAAAATACACAATAAAAATATACAGTACTGATCTAAAAAAAATGCACATACAAGCTAGATTTAACTAAGCACTCCTAAACAGTCATTTCATTCCAGAAAGTCCAAGCATAGCTTTTAACCTCTGCTTTATATGCTATCTGCACATAAACACATCATCAGCCACATTGCAGGCAGGACAACAGTGCACGGGGTAAGAGTGTAGAGTTTAGATTCTGGCTCTAATACCACCTTCAAAGTTTAATTTTATCAAGAGTTCCGTTTGCTCAGACACCTCATATTCATCTGTCACATCCGAGGATGTGGACTGAGACACTCTCAAGAAGTGTTAGAGCAAGACAAGTACCGAGTGACAACTGTTTCAAGGACTTTTCAAAACCTCACTCTAAATGCCCTCTGAAATCCACCATTTGTACTACACGTGGAAGCAGATTCATAGCCACACAGTGAAAAGGGAATTTATGATCACGTTGGATACCTCAAATACATTGCACAGAACTGAATATTACATAGTGTACATATATCTTCTCAGCTTTCAGAAGAACAATATCACACATGCCATAAGCCTCAACAGGCCAAACTAGAAGCCTTAGAAGTCATCTACAGACAGATTTATTTGGTCCCAAAAAAGTCCAAAAACATACACATAAATGAATAATATTTTTGTCCACCAGTGCAATGGTTCTGAAGAGTTGTGAGTCCAATAAGGACCTGATAAAGCAAGCTGTTCAAGTGAATAATAAGCCATCCTAACAAGAGAGGAAGGAGAAATGTCTGTAGTATCTCCGATAACCTCCCTTTATCCACTGCCCTTATGCGGTTTCAGCCAACAGTATAGCCAAGTGCTGAGCAAGAAAAAGTAGTTGGATAGTTTGAACATGATGAAAAAGCACGTTCAGAGCATGACAGAGCAGTGCAGCACAGGCATACCGATGGCAATCTTACACTGGGGACTTCGGTAGCCACTGAAGAAAGGAAAACAAATATTTAAAAATAAAAACCAAAACCAAACCAAAACAAACAAACAAACCAAAACAACAAAAAAGCCACCAACCAACCCGAAAACCACACAAACCAACAAACCCAAATAAAACAAAAGCATCTAAAACATGTTTCATTTTACTGTCTAGAAGACCAGTCAGCCAGTTACATTACTTCTCATCTTGCATGCAACGGGATGTAACTTCACAGGAGATGACGGCAGCAAACATCACAACATGAAAGGCAGTTTTTCCTTCTAAAACAGAGTGCAGCAGTCATTCTACAGGCCTATTGAAATCCCCAAATCAAGATTCAGTAACTCTAAATCATCTGATTTACCCAGATGTTGTGGCCAACCCAAGATCTAGAGCCAGACCAAGGGATTCATCCTTCAAAGACAAAGAAGTGCTCTCAAGATTAAAAATAAAATTGTTTGCAGGTGGCCAGCAGTAAACTGGACATAAATCAGATTATGAAACTGTCAAAAGCAGGATTAACCATTCTCCATTCTGTGGGGGGAGAAGGTTCTCTCCACTGTTCTGTCTACTTAGAAAATTACAGAAACCACCTTCCAGAAAAATACAAAAATTCTTTATTATTTATTAAATAGCCTTATATTTACAACATAATACACCTCTCAAACAGCATCATAAGCTAAACCACTTCTTTAGCTTGGACACAGAGTGTTTCCAGTTACTGAACTACTAGTAAAAGAAATTACTTATCCTTGCATAAAAGTTAAAACACTGGATAGGGAGAAAAATATTTTGCTTCCATTTAGCGACTTAGCATCAAGCATCAAGCTTTACTGGAGGAATAAAAACAACTAACAAACTATACAGCAAATTTTCTCCCAAATTTACCAGCTTGTGTTGATGAGAGCTTCAGTCTTTCTTAAACTGTGCCATTATACATTCTTATCATTTAATTGATGCTTTGCAGCATAATTTCCCATAAGCACCTTTGATCAAAAGCATCCAAATGTTTTTGTCTAGCTCTGCCAAATCCCAGATTTCACATCTATGCAACAAGTAAGGAATTTTATGAGCATTATACAGTCACTCTTCATGGAATCTCAGAAGGCATTCACTTCATCATGTGGACAGCTGCATTATGCCTCTTCTAAACCATTTAACTACACTACTAAACAACGTTTCTAGCATACCTTGTATACCAAACATAGCTGTGTTCATCCAAAGTTGAATTTGTCATACATTATTACGAGGACCAAGGGGGATCCACCTCTTCAGTTTTAATTGCTGACTCTCATTAGATACAATGAATTGAAAGAAAAGCACTATCAGAGAGTATCTACGTAGGCAAAAAATGCTGTTTAAAAATACATACATTTCTGATGGCCAAATAAATTAATAAATAAAATGGAACCGAGATGAAGATACCAGCTTGACTCTTAGAGCAGCGAGGTTCTGGAGGGACCTCCCAAACATGGTATCAACAGCAAAAAACAACCAAACAACACAAAAAGGAAAATTATGTGCTGTCTACAAAGTAAGGAGAAGACTTGCTGATACAGGGCCTCTAATGGAGAATTTTTTTTCCTAGAACAAGCAGGGAATTTGAATCCTCCTCCTCTTAACATTACATCAAAAGTGCCACTGTATACTAACAATATAGCATAACTAGCATCTCCATAAAGCATTACGTATGTGGCAGCTTGATTGCCATTCAGCTAACATTTTCAAGGAACTATAGACAATGATTATTTCCCAACTAGCAAATTTAAAACTCATCCATGATTTCAACGAAGGCTCTTTCCCACCCGCACACAGCAATTCATTTATCAATATCCAATTGCCTCTGTCACCCAGTCATTTCTGTAAGCTTCCACAGTCAGTTTTCATTAGAATATTCTGAGTCACTTTGTATCAACAGCAAAATTGTCACCTCCTTTTCCAGAGCATGTTTGTTACATAGTTCAGGCCTTGTAATTGTCCTGCACATAAAAACATACCATCTTGTCCTTCTGTTTCCCTCTCTCTCTCCTTTTTTTTTTTTTTTTTTAATAATTTACAAATGCATAAAAGGCCTGATCTTTAATCCAGGGCTTGTTCAATTTCCTAAAAGCTTTTCAGAATTTTTAAGAGGCTTTTTGGAAAAATCTACACACAATATGCACATTATATCACCCACATCAACATACTTGTTCAACTTCTTCAAGGAGCTACCATCTTTCAGGTGCTTTTTATCTTCACAAAAGTTACTACAGTAAAAAATCTCCAACATATGTTTCTCCATTTCTCTAGCTTACTTTTTTTCTTCTGCTGTACTAATAAGTCAGGCTTACTTATCTTTGAATTCAGCTACATACCCAAACACTAAAAAGGCTTGTCTAACAGTTCCTCCCTGCTATTCCTTCTGCACTGAGGCGGATTTAAGTGGTACATCACAGCAGCAGTCTGGTAATTTCACATTTTAATTCCCTTACAAGTATTGGGTGAAGACCATCTGGTCTTTGTGAAGTGCTACTGCTCAATTTATTGATTTGTTTCAAAACCTGAAGATTGCTAAAGAGAATAAAAGCTGCGTTACAAAGGTCAATTCAGCTCAACAAACCCGACAGAAAACTCACATTTTGCAATATGATTTCTCTAGGAAAAACTCAACTGCAGATGTGACACCTGTTTTTCTGCAAGACATAGCACATTGTTTGCCATCTTTGCAACTGGGTTAAGTGAGGTACATATCATAAGGGAACCTGAGCAAAATCATAATACTTAAGCTGCTGTATATTCCACGATCTTGCTACAAACCATTTGCCTTTATTAGGCCATTTGCACTGCTTTTAAGCATACACACCATCTGAAAACACATGTACATAAGGTTAAGCAGCTATAAATTACTTGTATCTTTCCATTTTAAATCTAGCTCCTCTATGAAAAAATACAAAACAGTTCCTTAGTTTCAGTCTTGGCTGCAATTAAACCTACTCTGTCTGTCTCTACTGTTTCTTTCCCTTCTTCCCTTGTCTTCTGAAGAATAACCTGGAACACAAGCTGATTTTAACAGGGCTTTGTCTACTGGATGTTACATTTCTAATAACCCAAACGAAGTCCATCATTCTCATTTGATGGAAATGTACACATCTTCTGACGTTAGCACTGGTATGGAAGAACCATGTTGCGTGCATCTTGTGGTAGCTTTTAGTTCTTGTCAGTCATACACACAAAAGAATAACAATCGATTATTTTGGTTTCCTGACCTCAGATCTATATGAAGTGTTTAGAAGGTAGGAGCAACCTCCCTGCTGAGGGCTGCCTGCCAAAGAGGAACGCTGATGAACAAAACAAAGGCTGGAGACAGAGAGCCTGATGAGGAACAGAGGTCAAGGCACTGCCTAACAGTAGGGAATCAATTAAAAAAAAAATCAGGAGTACCTTTCCTTGACTGCAGCAAGGGTTCAGGTGGAGAGGGTGGTTGGATGGGGAAAGAGGCCTGGATACATCAGTCCTAGACACCAGAAATTTCTGTAGCGAGTGCCCAAAACAGAGAACTTACTGTTAAAGATCAACTCTGCTGTGCTATGAGCCACGTCTTTTTCTTGTCTCTTCTCTCCCTTCCATCTGTTCATTACCAGCTACAATGAGAAGGAAAATATGAAATTAAGGGCAAGAAGCAAAGTTTGAGAAACAAGCAGTAAATGTCTCCTGTAACAGGAGAGAAAGGAAAAGAAATTGTGAATGTTTACACAATAATAGCTTATTTGCTTTGCCTTGAAATATATTGCATCTAGACCAGCACTACTGGAATGAAAGGGGGTAACTGGAGAACATGAAAAAGAAAGCACAGAAGAACATGGAAGGAAATAGGGCTGGAGGAAACTGGGCTAGAGCACTAACAGTGTTCAACACCCACAATACTTTGCATAGATGATTTTGGAAACAGGCAGCTTATTCAGAAACCTAGATAAAAGTTTGGCTCTTCACTGTCAAAGAGGATTACTGAAAAAGTAGTTTCTAATAAAAAATACTCTCACTAAGCAAAACAAATAAAACCAGCTACAACATTTCTCAGTTATCTTTTATATAACATGAAGCTAAGAATGGAACAGCTGCCACATTTGGCTGACAATATGGTTGACATTTTGACACATCATCCAGGTTCAGAGCAGTTTTCTTCTCTCTGAAGCAAACAGATTTTGCTTTAAATAGCCCATATCATGCAGTGATACTTGCACGCACAAATCCTTGGTTGTCATTCATGAAGAAAATGTTTAACTGATTCGTAAATTATGAGTGACTTTTAAAAGCATGGAGAGATTTTCATATTGTAAGACAACAGAACTTGAATCAAAATGAGGAGTCAGAATAGATATGCCCCTTTTTTTCCTTAAGAAGCAATAGCACACATCAGGATATTTAGCACTTTTCAGCCTGTTTTTCTTGAAGCACCTGCTGAATTCCAGGAAAGAGTCACTGACAAGTAGCACTTCGGGAGTGCAGTGGGCACCACCCACACAACTCCAGCTCTGCAACATGAGCTACAACGCTCTAGCAACAGCCTGCAGAAAACTGGAAAGCTCTATCAGTAGGAGATTCACCGGTGTCCAGTTTAGCCCCACTACATAGAAAACAAATGCTGCCAGTAACACACATACTGCTCCGTTATGCTAGTTCTTTATAAAGATTTCTAAAAGCTTTCCGTTTATTCCACTTGATTTCTTAGTTTTGTGCCTACATCCATATTTAACTTCTCATTTTGACTCAAATCCTGTTGTCCAATATTGTGAAAAATCTTACTGTGCTTTTGAAAGTCACTCCAAATGGACAAATCAAACATTTTCACATGAAACAAAACTCATGCCTAGCCTCACATGGCTTAATTCCCTTCCTTTTCTTATTTACCTTCATAGACAGGCCTTAGAAAACATTTTTAAAAGGCGCTGTTAACTTAAAGCCTGTTAACTTCTGTGGAAACAGAGACTTTCAGTACACATCCAAGTAGCATGGGCAAAGATGGTGGTAATAGAACTGGAGCTCCCAAGAAAAGAGCAACAAATGTGATCATCTCTTCTGGATTTTCAAAGATCGTGAAGATGCCTCTTTTGGAGGAAGAATGCCAAGGAGTTGCCATTAAGACGTCAGAGGTTTTCCAGTAGAGCTCCTCCTCTTCCCAGGAGATTGTTCCTGGACAGGGAATCCAGGCTCAGTCATTTTCCTTCACTAGATAAACTGTTACTAAACATTACTGCACTTAAGTTTTTTCTTGCTTTCCAGAATACACAGCAGAAAGCAGTAACAGCATCTTAACACGATACAGGAAAAATACTGCAGTACTGACAGTGATTTTCCTATGCCTTGGCAGACTACTTAACACTGTCAATACCTCAGAGTGGACCATAATTTTTGCTGTGTTTTAAGTTTATTAGCTTCACAGGCTGCTTTGGCTTCTGCGACAAGTTTTATTTTGTCAACACAGTGAGCGTACAGCTGTCTAGGCAAGTTTTCTGCAACTAATAAAACTCTACAGTTAATTCTTTTTCTGATATTTGACTAAATGAAAAAAAAAGCTTTTGTTAATCAGTAAGCATTCTATTTTGTTTAAATAAATGTCAGGAGAGAAACCACATCATTCTTCAGCTCTCTTGTTAAACGTAGAATCCATACAAAGTAATAATGATAAAGATGCTGCAGACAGCTCAAAGCCTAGTAAGAGAGAAACAAATCCCACTGTTGTGAATAGTTTTCGTGGTGTGATGTTCTAAGCGTACATGAAACTCCCACACGCTGTGCCACAAGCTGTGGTCCTAGTGCTGCTACACAACTCTCATTTCTGCAGCTTTACACTGTAGGAACAACATAAATACAAGAGACATTAATGTAGAAGTTGAACATCCCAGCTTCTGAAGTTTCAGTACAAAATACTTCAGGGAAGTGGAAAGAAAATGGTTTACTTTAGGATTATTGGTATATTCAAGTGTTAGACCCATAAATTCTATAAGCAAACTCATAAACTTTCCCAGAATTACATTGACAAATACATTCAGGTAGAAAAAATAATATGAAATATTCTCTAGACCATTATTTTGACTTTCAGAAGGGAGTCATCTCATGCAGCGTAAGAAATGTTACTTGGTGATGCTTATCTAAGAAAGTTAAGCAAGCTTTAATTTGTACTGCAGAACAAAATTACACAGAACTATAAAACACAGTCTTTTGAAGTGTTGTAAATTATAAATGTCTGTTACATTATGAAAAGATAAGTCATGTTCCCAGTTAAATATAAAAAAAAAAAAAGAGTAATCATCACATTTCTGTATTGGTTTTTGATGAATTGAACAGCATTCTAAACTGTAAACTCCTCAGAAGAGTAATATCCTCATTCTCTCAAGCACTTTGTAAAAGACCAAGGCAATTTGCAGTACCCCTTAAATACATGTTACATTGTTAACTTCAAAAATTTTCTGTGGAAAGAGGTTCTTGCCAACAAGGCCTAAAAAGTTCCTATTAAATTAAAGCTCACTTGGCAGCAATAACATTCATAACTATGTCTGTCACTTGCCTCTATTGGTACCTACTCTACCTTACCTTGGACTGACTAATAATGGCATGGTTGAACCAGTTCTTAAACCTTCAGCCTCCTCAAGAATTTCATGCTGTAACCAGTTCTTAAACAAACAGCAGAAAATAGCTGCCACTGCTGCAGTACCTCTGTTAAAAATGTAAACCAGCAAAAACAGTCCATATAAAACAAGTTATTGCAGGAAATGCAGTATACCTAGAGACAAATGGAGCACTTTTCAATCTAATTAATTTAGGAAAGTCTTTCTGTATTGGCTATGAAGCTTTTCTGCTTGAAAACTGAAAAATCTAGTTAGCTTGCTTTGTATGTACATGGAAATTGATGTTTGGTGCTCTACTCCATCAAAATGGATATGTGTCGTCCCCCCCCCCCCCCCCCCCCCCCCCCCCCCCCCCCAAACAAGGCATGAAATTTCAAAGCATTCAACAGCAAGCAGCTTCAAGAGGGAAGTAGAGCCACATGAGCATCACTCAGAATTAGTTGTGTTCAGTTTTAGTTTTACCACTCTTGGCTACATCACATGGAGGAAAGACTAATTTATAACCCAGTTCTTATGAAACACTACAGCCTTCCTGCATGGGAAATATAAGTCTACCTATAGCCATGCTGAAAGTTTTATTTCCTTCCACTTTATCTTGCAAGCAGTGCAAATAAGCACAAGAAATTTAGATAGCAGAACATAAGAACTTTGTGACCGTCGTTGTTTGAGCCTACTATGACAACACCTACTAGTGATGAAATTTTGCATGTCTGGGGAATTATTTTAGAAATCATATCATAGCTTGAAATAAAAAAGATGGATGGCAGTTATTAAAATTGGGTAATCTAAAAAAAAGTTTTAATGCTTAGCTTACAGCAGAAGTCAAACCGGTCACCAGATCACACTGGGCACAAATTATGTTCTCTGTACTAGAACATCTTTTGGAACATTATTTCCTTAGCTCTACATTTCTCAGGCAGTTTATTAGCCTGAACCCTGTCTCCTACACTTGAGAAAGTTCACAGCAGTCGAAAAACTTTTGAAATTATTTCCAGGAGCTCTTCTTTTAACCAACAGTACATAAGGGTACCGCTCTTGATGCTCCAAGCCCCTCCTTCCAAGCACTCCTGTATGTTAGGTTGACTGTCTGGGTGAGAGGAACTGAAGTACAGAGTGCAGCAGCTAATGAGGGCAGTGAAGTCTATTAGAGTGATGCAGAAAGATACTGCATCATGTAGCACATTTTATAAAATGGATTCTAAAGTCATTTAAACAGTGAAAGCAAAAATGGGACTAAGAACATTACGTGCTTTTTTCACTGGCAAGACTCCCACAGACTTTATTGAGAACAGATCGGCTGTCCCTGGATGTTCTTAAGATTTCATCTTTTAAAATTAAACCATTTGCATAATCTGTGCTGAAAGGGATGCCAGGATATTCTCTCCTTTTCACCAACAGTAGTAAAAAGTAATCAGAGTCCTTATCTCTGCTCCTGTTTTGACCCTCTCAAAAAAAATACACAACAAAATCAACTTGTTGACTTTTAAATGTACACAAGCTCCCAAAGTCACCTTTAAAAATGCAAACATCAGAAACTAAGAAAAAAATGAGGGTGTGGGTGTGAGAGGAAATGTTGTATCTCTAACTTTAGCTCTTTCTATTCTAAAAACTGCTGTCATAATTCTGTTCCCTCACTCCTTTCTGGCCTGCTTCTGAGGTCCAACTTTTCAGAAGCATAGGCAGTCTCGCATACCAATAAAGTTGCGTAGCAGAATGGGGCTTTAACCTTGATTAACATGTTTTAGTCCAGTTGTCACAGATATATGAACAACTGCAGAGGGAAAAAATGAAAACAATAACAAAACAAACTAAAATCCACTGTAACAGCTTAGCTGAGAGACAAATAATCTGTGCAAGCTTACTGATTGTAATTAAAAAGACAGATGATACGGTATCTTGGCCTTAAAAGTTTCGGGGATTTTTTATAAAAATCTCTTTATTCTTTCTGTGGCATAGCTGGAGTTCTAATTGTGATGATAAAAGCTATTCCTGCAGCTATTTTAACAACTAAACGCAAATAGTGCCAAGAACAGTAGCTGTGTTTTAAGCAACATGCGATGGCTCTAATTGATAATTTAATTTACATTTATTCTAATATAGTAAACAGGAGAATGAAATATAGTGATGCAGAAAGTATATATGAACTTGGCAAGCTACAGTAGCCAGACAGAAATGCGAGAACTGAGCATTACTTTTTCAGGACTATATATTAATAGTACATTAAGAAAAGCATTCACATTTTTGAAATGGAGTCACATTCAATTAACTTTTCTTCAGGTTTCCCTGTAGAAATTATTAAACTTGCAGTAAAAAATAAAATGCTTTGTCAGGGCTCTGGTGCAGAAACAGCACTGGCAGAAATATTTGTGCGCACCACATCATGAGACACTGTAGTTATAGAAAGATCAGACACTATCACAGATGAGCTCTCTGAGCCTGAACAGACACTCTGAAGCATCTCCAGGTCACACTGACATAGGAAGACACAGGCTCAGGGACTATTTCCTTCCAGGCCCTCTAGTCTTGGCCTCCTTCACAACAGAAGGAGTCTCTCATGCTTGTGAGACATCTGCCCAGACAAGTACTCTTCGAATTTCACCTTGCTGTGGGAAGTGAGAGCACAGAGCTATAGGGAACAGAGGCACAAAGCAAGGAAATACAGTTTCTGCAGAAAAATAAATACATTACTACCCAAAACAGAGGTTTAAACTCCAAAGAACCATCTGAGGACTACAAATCCTTCACCCCCGTACAGATACTTGTGCGGATTTTGTTAAAAACTTCTAGCAAAGGTTATCGTACACTTTCTCCAGCTCCTATTTCTCATTCATATGGGCTTCCAAACTAGATAGGCACTGTCCATTGAAACAGTCATTGTTAGTCTTCTGGTCAGTTGAGAAACCAAAGCTGCCCCAGCAAGCAACTGGAGAAATACTTTGTTCTCTCTACCCTCAAAAGGGGTTTTCTCGGAAGAAGAACTGCAAAGCTGAAAGCCTTGCTGACATGCATTCCATGGCTCAGCAGAGAAATATAGGTAGTTTTTCATTCCTCTGCCTCAGTCATTTCCTTATTGCACCAAATACCTCCTACATAATGGATTGCCCAATTACATACATTTCTGGTTATAAACAGACTCTGAAGCAGGTCCAAGAATAGTTCCCAGTTCACAAGAAGCACATCTACATCATTAAGCTACTGCTTATTTAAGAGTTTCTGTATCCACTACCATTGTTTTACGGTACAGAAAAAACTTACTACAGCAGAAAATCATGGAAGGCCTCTCCCAAGGGAATAAGGAGCTCCTTTAGCCAGGAATTTTCAACCTGGTAGAGAAATCTATAGTAAGTGTAACACATGGAAGACTGGCACCAGACAACGGAAGAGAAAAGAAATTGATGGGAGTTGTACTATTCCTTCTTGCAAAATAATTTTTAGAAAAGAGGTAGAAGCATTATAACCAAAACAGCCCTCTCAAAACAAGAAAACCCTAAAAAATGTTTGTATTCTTCAATACATTAATACTAGGTAATTTTTGTTGTATTACGTTCATATAAATGTTTTATGTACACATTGGGACAAATACTGAAGGATTTGCTAAGGGGATTTTGTTGGGTTCTTTTTTTCCCCTCAGACTTTTCGAAGGACTAAAGAGAATTCAATTCTAACCTCCCAAGGTTTCACACCTTCCACTGCAAACTTTCCCTTCCTTTTTAGCTACTACCCAGACATGAATCTGAAATGACCTGTTGAAACAAACTCCAAAACCTGACCTCTGCTGCTCACGAAGCCTGTGCACATGCCATTTTTGACTGAAGTAAAAAAAAAAAACAACCATTGGAAAAGATATTCTGCTGCGTATTTGTTCCTTAACATCTCTCCTCTAATTCCTTTGTAAATCATAATTTGAAATCCTTGTTTTAATGAAATCAAAGATAGCTTGGGTTTTTTTAGGGTCTTTACATTCCTCAATATATGGAAAATTAGTTTTGCTTTTTTGAGGCTTCCATTTCTTGTGCTTGTTAACTGATCTGTAATATTCATATAAAGTAGATGATCATGTTTCCCTTCCTTACAAAAAGAATAAGCGTATTCAACAACTTAATTAATCCTAATTAAATAGAAAGTCACAGAACACTTCTCTCGACCAATATAATTTAGAAATGCCCTTGTGTTGATGGCTAGCAATTTGCAGAATTTATTTTTGAAATGAAAAAGACAGATGTACTTTTCCCTGATCTAAAGGGTCTGGATAAATTAAAACTAATTGGTTTTATGTGTTTCTGATAATTGAATGAGATGCACATAAGCTGTATTATGATGGAGAAAAGAACAACCCTTAATTTTTATAAATGAGATGCTGCAAATGATAGCATCTTAAAGTCCGTTAAAGGTTAAAATCTAACAGTAAACTAGAGCTCTGCTTGTTAGAGGAAGAGTCTTAAGTGTATGTGCCAGTGACTTTTACAGTACCAGCACAAGTAGAGTCACAAACAGTGTTTTCAATGTAATTCATTCATTGCCAGAACTAGTTGAAATGAAACATGAACAGATAATAAATAAATTAAATCTTAATTCTCACTTTCCAATCTCAACACATTCTTGTACGTACAGCCAACTACATTAACAGGAGTAGACAGCACTTCAGGTGGCTTCTGGAACTTGACTACTTGGATGAGTGCCCCTTCTATATAAAAAAAAAACCCCACAAAGTTAGACATTATCAGGCAGCCAGCCAAATGGCAGCCAATTAAAATATTTCAAGGACTCCCAGGTAAGTGCTTTAGAAATAACTATTGAACTGAAGTTAACAGCTGTTAAGTTTCTCTGTATTTTGAGAAGGTACATCCATTTTATGCTGCAAATTTGCTCATTAAATGGTCATGAAAACATGGCTGCTTCATATTAAGCAACTACACACACTAGAATCTGGCATAACAGCACAGAATGCTGGATGGATAGTGACAGTCTGATGCTCCTTTACCATCAATTTGGTGACCTTCCCTGAAATGCACCAAGATACTTGGAGGAAGACAAAGTGAATAGAAATCTTGGAATTATAGCACTTGCAAATAACACAAATTTCACACAACTTCATTATCATTCACAGAATGGTGGGGGTTGGAAAGGACCTCTGGGGATCATTTCATCCAACCTCCCTGCTCCAGCAGGGTCACCCAGAGCAGGGGGCCCAGGATCACATTGTCTGGGTGGCTTTGGAATCTCTTCAGAGAAGGAGATTCCAAAACCTCTCTGGGTAGACTGGGCCAGGGCTCTGGCACCCTCACAGCAAGGAAGTATCTCATCATGCTGAATATTTCTCTTCTGGCAAGCTGAGGAAGAACTGATATTTAAAGCACCAAGATACAGAAAGTGACTGAAAAATATTTGGCAACATGCTACCAGCTAGATTTGCTTGTAAAAGTCATTCAAAAAAGTCATGCCAGGCAATCTGGTAGGTACACAGAGAAAAGTAATTTCAATAGAACAGCACGAGCTCCACTCAATGCACCATCAGGTTGAGGTATAAGAAAAAAGAAATACTGTCTGGTATGAAAGAATTCTGAACTGGGGCTACTAAAGCTCAACATCTTAATATACAAGTAGAGTCTCCACCTCAGAGATGGGCAGAAGATTTCTGTGACGCACAAGCGTTCCTCCAAGCATCTAGAAACATACGATGATTGCCATATGCTAACCTTCAATTGCTTAGATCAGCAACACTCTGAAATGTAAACTGTACAAGTAACTTGGTCTTGGTACAGGTCATAAAGTTTGACAATGGACAGAAGACACTTCCTAGATTTTCGTCCTTCTCAAGTAATTCCATTGGCTGGTACTAAATACATTTGCAACAAGTTTCTAAGCAGAAGAGTGGTGGAGTCTGATTTTTCCTGGGTCTCACACCAAGATCTTAAAAAAAAACCCCAAAACTATCAAGGAAAAAAGCTGGGAGGGTTGGAATACTAACAGTTACACGTCACACACAAAAATCATGCTGCGTGGCTTTTTAGTTGAAAGGACAGAAAGGAAACATTTGCTCCCAAGATAACAAAGGAGCCCTCAAACTCTCTCAAGTAATCCAGTCCGTACCAGATTCACCAATTCTTCTACTGTATAACCATTAAAACAGGAAGCTCACCAGCCCACCAAGCAGTCCTTCACATCAACCTATATTGTACTGGAGCTGCTGGAGAGCAGAAAAAGGCCACATTCAAAAAGAGAAAAAGAGAAACAACTAGAGAGTTAGACAGGCTATGGAAAAATAGGTGTGTCCACATGAATTCTACAATATTTTAATGTACAATGAACATGATATCCACATTCAAAATTCAAATTGATTGCCAAGTTAATTCACAGGATTTATATTTTTTAAAAGTTAATGTACACAAAAAGACATGTAGACTCATGCTGGAAGCTCAAAAAAATAAACTGCTCTTTCACTCCCCCCCCCCCCCCTTATTTTCTTTCTCTAAATAGAAAGAAAAAAAAATCCTTTTTCTGTGCAAATCCCTTGACACCTGGGTTTAGCTCTAACCATCCCTACAACAGGCAACAGGCACAAAAGGAAATAACAAAACCAAGCCAAACATAACAATTTGCATGTTGTATTTGTATCAAGGCAGAAATGCAGAGAAGTACATCAAACCACATTCATAATCATAATCAGGAAGCTTTCAACACTAGATTTGTTCTACTTGCAACAGAAAAACAAGCCATAAGTGTCACAGAACTGCATCAGTTCAGATGCTCTTTTTGGTCTTTAGTTAGGATATCAGTTCTGTCACTGTATCTTGAAAAGGGGTAAAAAAAAAAAAAAACAACCCAAACAAACCAAAATTCAAAGCAAGAAAGCCATCTTCAAGTGTTAAACCTAGAAATACAAAACTGAAATGCATTTACACCACCGACTAACCAAAGAGATTACTAATACATTGAAGGAGGCTTACTTTTAGTCCAAAGTTTGTTAGAGGTCTTATCAGAAGCACTTTTTCCTTTCAAGAAAAAAAAAAAAAAGAGATGGAAAGGGAAAACTTAAAATCAGATGTTGTAAACAGAGACTTTCTAGCTATCTCTGAGCAGCACAAATACAAAGTCTGTTGAGGGCTCCAGGCACACACTACAGTAGCACCTGCTTCAGTGGATTTCCCGTTAGAAAGGGCTGGGAATAGCATGGAAGCACCCAGCCCATCTGTGCAAGGGAAATGAGTGCAATAGGAGTATTTGGAAAGGTAACTCAAAAAGAAAGAACAGGTGATATTCATGAGAGGAAAGCACTGTCTTTAAACTACAAAGCAGAACACCTGCTTCATGATTTTCTTTTTGGAATTTCTGGCAAAGAATTACTGTAATAAAACATCAATATATGGTAAACTTCATAAAGAAAATCGAAGTGGAAAATATGCCCTCACCTTAAAGACATGAAGTGAGGCAGGAAATCAAATCAATGGTCTGTTCAGCCCGATGGCTCTAGTTTTTATGAATTAGGGTTGCTGAAGTACTTTCTCCTGTAAAAGAAATTGTTGAAAAGATTACTATGCTGTCTAATAATAGTGCATAATGGATGGGAGGGGGACAGATGACAAATGCATACTACATCAGAGTCCAGCTGCATGGGGAGAATACAAACAAGTATGTGTTTCAGAGCCAGAACATAAATAATACATTGGAATGTTTCCACTGATACTTTAATGAAGGTCACTTACTACCTCTCAACACAGAACCATAAGGTGTTCAAGAAGAACACTTACAGATATCTTTAAACATTTGAGTCTATAATCAGAATTAATTTTCTAAAACTACCTGCCTTTCCTAAGTAACCAAATTAGTGGTGGAAATCATGACCTTTAATAAAAGGCATCTGACATGAAGTTTCATAACTTGCTGATCACTGTTGCTGTGGTGAAAAACAACTGAAGTAGAAACATAATCCTTTCCTTAAATATAAAATGGACAACAACACGGTCACAAGTACGTACAATGTTGCTCTGAGTTTCATCTTCTATAAACTCTCGTTTAAAGCAGTTACTATGGAACACAGGTGGAAGATGTGAGGCAGGATATAAAACTTCTATATGAAAGTTTCTGTGAACAACAATTACCATTAATTTTAGAGCACTGACAGGTGACTTACCTGTAAATGGGTAAGAAAAATTGTCAGACAAAGTCTTTTAATTCACACCACTTTGAAAATTTCCCAACACAAATAGATATTTTTGTGATTGCAATTTGATATGCTTTTTGTGATCAAAACTTGCGGGGAGGGGAAGACAGAGGGAAGCTTTTAAGGTGCTTTGAAAATCATGTTAAAAAAAACATAGTAAAGGAAACTAAAGGAAAAAAAGTGTTGACCACGCTGCTGCATCTGAGAATCCTAAAGATGCTACCAAAAGACATCACTTAGGTCATTTCAAACCCATCACTCAACTACTGGGTGCAATTAAGCATCTCTTCAAAATGATAGCAGAAAGCCATCAAACCCTCTCTGCACTGAAGTACCATGTTAGCATGTAACAGGCAAGTGAAGTTATCTTAACTGCATTTAACATTACATTAACTAGGAAGGGGAGGAGGAAGAAGAAACCTTCTTATACAATACAGATGCAGCAAATTCAGAAGCACAGCAGAGGTCTTGTCATGATCAGATAGAGAAAATGGTCTAGTGAAATCAGAAACACCCAGGATTATTTTAGTTGCCTTTCATCATTGTGCTCTTCATCTTAAAAGGCCTGTTAGATGGCAATCTACAGTACAGCTGAGTTTGAGATGATGAACAGAGATCACCCCCAACTGGCATACTGACATAAAGTTCAATCTGCAGGCAAGGAACCTTATATTAAATAAAAATTAAATTAAAAAAAACAACCAAAACCAAACCTAAAAAATAAGATCATAAAACCAATTTTCTTTTATTCTCTTAGTTCTTTATACTAATAAAAAAGACAAAATCAAGGAATTTTAAAGAATTTTTATTGGAAGCTTTACAAAACAGTCCTTAATAAATAATAATTTGAGTAGCACTCAAGACATCTCTTCATCTGCTTCTTGGTTTTGTTGGATACACAAAGACAGAAGCTGCATTAAGTTCTTTGCATGTTCACTGTAATGCCAGAACCTGTTGCTTATCCTCCAGAATTTCTTCCTCGTCATCCATTTGGCTTTCATCCCAGTCCCTTAAGAGAAACAAACCATAGTGATTTTCAGCAGCTCAAATTCCTCAAGCTACTCTGCTTTAAGCTTTAGTGAGGTATGTTCACATATGTAGAACTAAAAGGCATGAAAACAGCTTTTGCTGTATATTTCACAAGCATACATAGATTATATTATTCATTCCCCCCCTCGTTTTTTGTCACATACATTTTCACCTCTTACACAAGTAGGAAGTAAACAATATTGTCACTATTATTTCTTACTAGAGAAGCCCCAGATCCTAGAACAGGTAAGCCAGGAAAGTGGGTCTTATTTATACTATCTGCACTACTTGTAAGTATTGTTTGGGTTTCTACTGACCTGCAATTTCAATATTATGAGCTTTAAAATAACCACCAAAACCCCTCAATCACCATGTAGTTAACCTGACAGTGCCTCACTGACCCTTACTAGTTACAAGATCATAATAAGAAACCAATGACAGAAAGAATTTTGGGGAACTTCGTTGCTTCCAGTCATCTCCTTGCTCTCCAAGGCTGTATTAGAGATGTGTCGCAGACTATGGTGAGTTAAATGTTAAGTGAACAGGTTCATCTCTCTCTGCACTTGCTCTCAACTGTTCTTCCTAAAGGTATCTTACAACCAAAGAACTTGATCATCTCTTAATAGTGTATTTTATAAATCTCAGTGCTATATATTAACAAAAGCTAACACATTAAAAAAACCCCAACATAATCCCTAAATATATAGTTTGGAGTCACAACAACAAAATATATCCCTTAATTCTTAATCTGAGCTGCCTGAGAGTACTGACTTCAAACATCAACATACAAAACAGAGGTCATGCTGACATTTGTAATCAGCATGTAAAGTACAATCAGAACATCAAGACTGTTTTTATTTCAGATCTGGCAAGACATTTGGCATATTGATCATTTTACAACATCATAGAAAAACAAACAAACCAAAAAAAAAAGCCCACAACAAGACAACTCAGTAAGTTTAATTTACCTGGGAGTATCCACCCTGCTGTGGTGTTTTAGCTCTAGGTTTTTATGAAAATCCATAGTATTTCTACATATCTTCTCTGAGTGTCTGCTGGAGGAGGTTACATCGTCAGAAGTTAAGCTGTAACATTTTTCAGGACCTGAAATATTTTAGGTCATTTCAGAAAAAAATATAAACAAAATAATGCAGTATCTACACTCTCAATTTTAAAGAGTTTCACACTATCAACAAGGATTAGCTATTAAAAGTCTCGCAGCGGTAGCGGATGAAGGATGTCACTACACGCTCTCAAATAAATTATGATTATTTATTATATTGTTCCTGTATCATTAGAAGTAACAGAAAGGATTTGCTTCTCAGATGTTTAAGCCAGTACCATATGAAACTGTATATATAGGGCCCCGTATGTGACCTCAAAATACAGTAGTAAATATAGAATTCAGGTGGCTGACTAATGGTAGTACGTATTTAAAACAGTAACAGGATATATCCCACAGCCACCAATACAAAAAGATGAGCAACTAGAGTCACAGTCTATGCTTCTTATACAACACATGCAATGATGTTCGTATTTTCCCAGCTATGCATCAATCTCTGCAAAGAAATTAGAAGTGAAAAGTATTCCAAGTGAATGCAATGAAAACTGAGAGAAAAATAGGATGCCTAACAATAACTTCCCTCCCTATTCTTCTCTGAGCATATTCATCATGGATGTTCATTCTTCAAGCATTAACAAGAGAAACTCTTCCAAAACCACATGGATTCTAATGAGTACCTATCAAAAAAGGAAGGACAATTGGCCTGAAATGTGGTATTTGGAAGCCTCAGAAAAACTATGAAAAAACACAGCAAAACCTATTTTAAAATACTCTGGAGTACAGACTAGTTTTGTTTACTAAAGATGCATTGTAGCCAGGATCTGCCAATATAAAAGCATCACAGCAGCTGAGAGAGGAGGAACCACGTTACACGCTAAGAGATGCAGTCTCTCAAGTCTGCTTATGGCACAAGGTTTCTTAGGCATTTGACTTATCTGCTTATTGAGGTGGAACAAAAATATCCCAATCATTTTTTGTTTCCCATATTCAGCAACAAAACCAGAACTGACTCATTCTGTTCAACCATAACCAAGTGACCTTGCCTGCCTGCCACCTCCCTCATCCTTGAAAAACAAGGAGATGGGTTTAAAAAGCCAGAGGAAAGAGGGTTGAGTCAAACCCAAAATGAGAGGTAATGTCATGTCTGTTGTGTCTTATTAGTGGCAGATCTCATCAGGATAGGTTTATAATATTTCCCATCCATCTCTTCTAGCTTCTAACATCACCTGGAGTGTTCATAATTAAATATCCAAGGAAAAGATACTGTCTCCACATAGCCCGTATCTGGGGCTAAACTGCAGCAAATGTTCTATCATCACTGACCCTGCCCAGCCGAGAAGGGAGATCGGGAAAAGGAGAGGAGACCCACAAGCTGAACTGAAAAAAAATTTCATGAAACAGCAAAACTGATGTTAATACCAACACCAATATAATGTATACAGTTAGCCCAGTGAATGCCAACACCAATATAATGTATACAGTTAGCCCAGTGAACATACAGCCATCACAATAAACAGGAAGGCAGTCCTCTGGAGTCGAACGATGTTAAGCCCCTCCAGGGATGGGGAGAAGTAGGAGGAGAAGGAAGAAGAGGAGCAGAGAAGCCCCATTCTCAGCAAACTTCCCCCTTTACACGCAGCTTGATGTTTATGGGATGGACACACCTGCAGCCAGCTCAGGGCAGCTGCCCTGGCTGCCTCCAAGCTGCTAACAGCCAGCAGACCGTGGCTGGCCCAGGATTCTGTCCCAGAACCAGCTGTGCTGGTGAAGCTGTGTGAAATAATTTTCTGCTCTGAACTTAAGGGTAGGTTAAAGTACCATCAAATATCAATAAATCAGTGATCTACCACAAAACAGTTTTGCATCATCAAATAGGTTAGTACGTTTTTGCATCAAGATCAGTTAGATCCAGGAAGGCAAATGAAACAGCTAGTTGTTTTCATTACGTTACTTGTAGGCATTGTCACTTACCTGTATAACTTTGTAATTCTCTTTCCAGAGTAAGCAGGGCTTCTTGGTCAGCCATACGTTCCCAAAGATACTCCTCTTCTTGTTTAGTTACATCAAGGCACTTGTGTTCTAGTGTCTCAGCATCAACTCCAAACACACATGTAAGTGAACTCTTTGGTCTTGGCTGTGTGCTTGTTGGACAACTTCCAGGCAGTTTACAGGGTAGCGTATTTCTTGACCGAAGTCTTTCAAAATCATTCCCTGAAGTAACAGAAAAGGTCACAACTTTTATTAATTCAAAATTGTACAGGTGAAGACAATTTTATCTCAGCTCATTAATGGCATTAATTGTAGTTATAATTATTAAGAGATATGAACAGATGATTAATTTTGCTTAAGATTGTGAATTAATAAATGTTAATAAAGAGTTTACAATTATATTGGGAAGTAGCACCTCATAGTTCAGGGGTATCTTTCAGGAAAGAAACCCCACATTTTATTTATGTATTATGTACAGTGGCACAAATTTTGGGAGATGGAAGAGACTGAGAATGTGTGTAGAAAGCTTAAAACTTTGGCTCCTGTCTTTTTGTAATTTAAGGCAACATGAATAAAATATAGACACTTTCTAATATTTCTTCTGGGAATCAAAATTGACAGTTGCAATTTCCACACACAGCGTTTTTAAAATTAAAATGCCAAACTGGTTGCTTAAGATGAGAGAAATAATGTAAAGGTGAGGTAGAGACAGTTGAAATTGAGAAGAGTAACTAAAAAGTGCAGATACAGGTATGCATTACTCGTTTCCTTGTTCCTTACAGTGCATGTAGTAAGACTTATTTCAGTAGGAAAGAAGAAATATTTTATTAGATCAAAACCGTATCACACTAGATGCTGCAAAACACACAGTAATACATAATCTTGTTCTAGACAGTTTATTATCTAAATATTCAAGCTAAGAGAGGAGTAATGTGGTAGAGGCAGGAGTAGAAACTAAGCCAAATAAAAACAGTTATTAGTGACAGCTGGAAAGAGATAACTTTTAACTCAAAAGCCCATTCTTCTGAGAACAATGCCATAATGGCTTATAAGATACTATACCCAAAATACTATACTAGAGAATCAATTCAACTGACCTTCTAAGACACCTTGAACTACAGAGTCATCAGCATATTGACTTAAGCTCGTTTCACTAACCCATTTTCCATCTCCTGAAATTAAAATTAGAGGAAATTATTTGCATGTTTTGTATTATTATGCATTTACTGTTAGTTGCTGCATTTAATGTCTGTGATTTAAAGAAGGCATGCAACAGATTTTCTACACATAACATGAAAAAATAATTCATGTATAACACACTGACAAGCTTAAATTAAAGTATAGAGTTGATGGAATTAATATTCATGTTCACCAATCATTGTGCATCAGGGGATATAAAGAAACATATAAATCTATGGCACTATATTGATGTCATTTACCTCAAGGTACTAAGTTTAGTTTATCCTTCTACAGCAGCAGCTTTGTGTGTTGGCATGACAGCTACCCCAAAGTGACTTCTAAAAGTAAGCTAGATTCAAGTTACATGAAGAGAAGTAAGTCTTACAGCAACAGTGATAAATATGTATATTGTTTGGGGATTTAATTCATATGCCATTACCTGGAAACAGGATAGTGCAGTCCGCAGGGCTAGAGCCAGCACACAGGGAAGAATGTACTTCCAGTATTACTTTTTTAGGGTTTGTACCTACAATAAAGAAACCTTCAAGTCCCCAGTACTGTGCAGAAACACATTTCTGTCTTGTGGCTACATTCTGCAACTTGAACAAAACATGAAGATATTAGAAACAAGAAAGAAACTAGAAACTTCATAAATTGCTGTTGCTAGTTTAGGTTAATTAAATGCTTGCTCATTTCATAAAACATGGAAAGATCCCAATAGCCCAGTGTAATATAGTCATAAGGATGATGGAATGGCATGATATATGCTTTAAAATCCTACAAAATTACATTGCTGATTTTATGTTTGAGTCTATTCTTCCACTGATTGACTACAGATGTGAAAAATCAGTTTTTCTTGTTTGCTTTCACTTATCTTTGTGCACATCAACTAAAGTAATATTGTCAACAATGACTCCAAATCTAATATCTCAACCTCCTCTGTGATTTTTTTACTTTCAATTTTATTTTCAGAAAAAGAACATATGAATAATTTAGGTTATATAAAAGTATCTAGAATTTTTTACATTCAATTGAGAAGTGAAGCAACCTTGATACTAACACGGGAAGAGCTGCCTTGTCCAACACATACTTATTTTTTTCTCTGAAACTAGTCTGTTCTTTCTTTTGGGGTTTTTTTTTTTTGAACATCAACAAAAGAATGACAATACAGTGTAAAGCACATAGGCCTGCATCTCCTGTATATGAAATATGGTAGGCTGTGACAATCCTCTGATTAAAACTATACTCTTTGACTTTGGGGAGTGATTCTGGAGGAGAATGGGGAAAAGCAGTAAGGTACTTCATGGTAACCATACAACTATCACTATTTCAGCTGATAAAGGAACACATGTAGCTTCATGCGAAACTAGGAAAGTAGATTAAGCAACATAGTTTATCTATTTTGCAAACACAGATATAATATTTTACCATGGAAGACTCTGTAACTACAGGCAAAGCCAAACTCTCACTATTGCTGATGCTGCCCAGTTTTTGAGAATCTTCACTGGTTTTCTTCTGAGGTAGTTTACAGGAGCTAAGTGATTGTCTCATAGTTTTTAGTTTAATACTCTTTTGTTGCATAGCATTTCTTTCAGGGCTGGAGACAATAATTTCTTCTACAAGAGTAAAAAGAAAAAAAAAGAAAAAAAAAAGAAACCGCCTTGAAAGTGGGAATTTTATTTTTTTTTTGGTGAAAATTAATTATAATGCAAGTGTACTGTATTTTCTTCATGATCTGAAATTATGAAACCACCACTGAAGTTATCCCTAAGCCATAAAATTACAAATAAGAACAGCTAACTTTCATCAGCTTTGGGCGTGATATCCAGAGATGACAACACACAGGGACTACACTTACCACACCGTAGTACCAGTTCCATATGTAATGCATATGTTCTTGTACATCATTGTCTATGAAAACATTAGCTCTTGATAATAATCTTAACACGTTTCCAACTACTTTCTCATGCTAATGTAATTTTTTACATTTAGAATGCTAGAATTTAACTAGTGCCAGCATATGAACTGCAATAGTAGCAATTTCATAACAATAGTGCCATGGTTTGAAATACATACTATCAGGCTGCAGATGATGCTGCAAGTTGTTTTTCTTTGTTTATACAAGATATAGACATTTTATATTTTCATCTTGTGCTCAAAAAAGCATGTAAGTCACATCTCATTAGCTCGTTTGCTTTTCCACATTAGAAGACTTAAATAAGCAGTTTATTGAACAAAGTGCAAAGAGAACATGCGTTGGGTTCTGAAGTGATAGAGCAATTGTTTGGTACTTGCAAGAATAAGAAATGACTTACTCTTACATTCCAACTTCTTTCTGAGTATGAAAAACACAACAACATATTTCACACAGTTTTAGGACACAGAGTAATATCTTTGGGACCCCTCAAGAGTGCTACAAAATAAAACTGCCTAATTTCGATGGCAATTTCAATGCCATGCTCCAGGCACTGGAACACTTACACACAAATGATGATCTTTTACACAGAACAGGTAAACATTTACATTGTTTCTCAATCTATCTATGTAAAAGCATTTTTCTACATGAAAAGGACAAGTGACATACATTACATTTAATACAGTAAAAAAAATAAATTGAGATATTTGTAAGATCACTTCACCTGCTTTAGAATGAGTTGGTTTTCAGTATACAATTCACAATGAGGCAGTCTCTGCCTCAAATATGAGCTCACAGCTGTGAGATTACTGTCACAGCAGATGCCTATCATTTCAAAATAGATTGCACAGCCCATCAAATTGTGGTCAAGGGACCTGCACAGCTCAGGGAATGGTACATAATTTAATGATCTTCAATTATTTTTTTCCAGACAACCATCATAGTTAACTGCCACATCCTTTATGAGAATGATAAAACTGTACACACTGATGTATAGTGTACAAATAACTTTGAAAATTTACCTTGAGAAATTTCTTTGGAAGAAATAGGATTTCTGTCAAGAGGAAAAGGCAAAAAAGATTGAGTGTCAGCTGTGGAAGTCAAGTGACAAGATTACTTTCTCATTATGCACAAAATTTCTCTTTACAAAAGGTCTCAAGCTCTGTTGTTCTCATCTGCAGCTACTGAACCACTTTGAAACAGAAAAAGGAGGAAAGACCAGAATAACAAAATAGAGAAAAAAAAAAACAGATCTTAGATTTTATCATAAATAAATTTTGGGATATCAGAAGAATTGCACATGTATCATTAATTATGAGGACTCTCAGTTTTGCTTGGATTACAAGATTAGTCACATGAAAGTATCTTAAAAACACTGACCAATTACAGACTTGTCTGTACACTACTCCCTGCTCCTACTGAGATAAGAACATACAAAAGAGAATTTCTACCTGTGGACATACACATATGAAGAAATGTATCTTACATGGCTTAACATCAGAGCGATCAAACAAACAAAGCAAAGAAATTCTGAAATGATGTGTCTCCAGTTACAGGCAATTAATAAACCTTGGTAACTCGTTGACAAAGCTGAAGACACAAACTGACTATTTACTCACTAACTTTAAGGGTAACCGTGCCATATGCCTGTTAAGTGTCAAACTGTTCTTCGAATGCCTTACAACTAGTCATCCTATCATGAGGTCATTCAAATGCAAACTTTCAAGCACAAAAGCAGCAATCACAGACAGGATCTTGAAAGAAATGTAAAGGAAGAGAAAGCAGTAACTAAGTGTAATGAGGAGAAGATGAGAAGATGTATATATTAAAACATGCCTTAAAACAATTTACAATCAAGGATTCTCCCCATCCATATGAGGTACGACTGTCTGCATATAAAAGCATCTGTTCAGAGGATATGATAATTCTCTTTTCTCTTCCAAATAATCTCGGTATTTCTGATACCTTCCAAACTGCTCCAGTGGTTCAGCTTTTCCTTGCTTATTCAT